>JAJGRX010001200.1:0-137500 GCA_025461125.1 Carex kokanica | reverse complement strand
ATGTAACACTCCAATTGAAAGTCTTTGTGGCACTATCCACTTCTCTTGTTGTCTCCAGATGGCAAGAGAAGAAAGTAGTTGCAACACTAAAACAACACTCCAATTGAAGGTCATTGCAGCACTCTAGTAGTGTCGTCGTATGGAGGGAGAAGTGGGTAATTGCAACCCTAATATAGCACTTCAATTGAATGTTCTTGCAGCAATCTCATAGTGTATGTAGACAACAAGAGAAGAGGGTAGTTGCAACCGCAATACAACACTCTAATTGAATGTCTTTGCAGTGCAATAGTAGTTTCTCCAAATGACAACATAAGAGGATGGTTGCAACCCCTAATACAACACTCCAAATGACAACATTCAATTAGAGTGTTGTATTGGGGTTGCAACTACCCTCTTCAATTAGAGTGTTGTATTAGTGTCTCCATGTGGCAAGAGAAGTGGGTGGTTGCAAATCTAATACAACTCTCCAATTGAAGGTCTTGGCAGCACTATAGTAAGGTCTCTGGAAGGCAACAGAAAGGGGTAGTTGCAACTCTAATGCAACACACCAATTGAAGGTCTTTGCATCACTCTAGTAATGTCTTCAATTGGCATGGGAATTATGTAATTGCTACCCTAACACAACACTCCAATTGATGGTATTTGCAGCATAAAAGTGGTGTCTCCAGATGGCAAGAGAAGAGGGTAGTTGCAACACTAAAACAACACTCCAATTGAATGTTCTTGCAGCATTCTAATAGTGTCTGTAGACAACAAGATAAGAGGGTAGTTGCAACCCCAATACAGCACTCCAATTGAATGTCTTTTTGGCAGAGGATGGTTGCAACACACCATTTTACAACACTCCAATTGAAAGTCTTCGCAGAAAACAAGTAGTGGCTTTAGGAGTGTAGACACCCAAAATTGTATAATCTTGAAAGCAGATAATATATTTGCACCAAGCACAAGTTCTAAAATCAATGATGTAATATTCATGCTTTTACACAAAAAGGTATGCTTTACAATTTAATTTTTCAAGATAATATTATTTACTGCCTAATTTCGAGTTGAATATGCACACAACAAGTTGAATGTCATTGGGTTAAGCTTAAAAGAATTCATGTTATGCTAGAAAAATTGCATAATTAATGTCTTAATTTGGAAGAATAAATTATGACAACGCATTTAATACTTGAAATTAAGAAATGAAATATTGTAAGGTATATTTTTCAAATATACCTATCCACAGGGATACTTATCACATTAGTCATTTTGATCATTTAGTTTGCCATCCACGGTCTTGAGATGAATTATAGTAGTATATATATATATCATCTCGTAAAGATAAAATCTAAGAATGTAGTAAGGAAAATATATTTTAACAAAAAAAAATCATCTCATAAAATTAAGATAAAATCTAATGGACATATTCATGAGCGATGACTTTTTAATGCTACAATGCATACTTTATTTAACTATGATAACATTATACTAATATACTATAGTCATCCTAATTGAACTATAATAATATCGTATTTTTTTCATGCTGTGAACTCAAGAGACTCTTTCAAATTAGACTTCAATCTCACAATACAATAAATGATTACATGATAAGTACATAGTCTCATGTCTCAACATTAAAAAGAAGAGAGTTAGCACCCTATAATGGTTTAGGCAAAATCCACACGGTACCTATTGTCACCTTCTATTACACCTTGGTATATGTGTAATATATCCATAGGGCTAAACATGTAGAACTTCATCTACTACTCTATAATATATATTTGCATGATTTCATATGTATGATTGAATCATATTCCTAGTCTAATTTAACCATATTAGGTCAAAATTCGACATTTTATATAGCGCATATATCAAGTTAATTTGAACCAATTAGAAAAGTTATTATCATCAAAATCTCATTTTTTTTATTAGACAAATTTCTAAATATTGATTAGTCAAGTTTTACATCAATTTAAATGTTATATGAATTATGAGAATATTTACATACATATGTTCTTAAACGTTGATCAATTTGAGTCGATGTAAAACTCTCTACACTCATTATCTTGTTACGAATTAGCATTAGATTCAAGCATATTTTATTTTCATCTTAAAATTTAAATCTTAAAAAAAAAGATGTAATGTGAGAACAACAATAATTTTTGGGCATCTTTAGTCATCTTTTAAATAATTTAGACTTGGCAAAATTATTTTGTGAGACATTAATAGCTATTCATTCACAAGTTTTCATGCATATTAAGCTAAAATTAGAGAGCTTAATGAGTAGGAAAAAATCATACATGAATTAGAATAATCATGAAGACAATCAAATAGTCAAATTAGGCATTGTAGGGCCACAAAAAGCTGTCATTGGAGAACATTTCAGCAAGAATCTTGCTTTTGAATCACTTGGAGTGTAAATTTTGGCATGGATTATTTTACCATACAAATATTAGCATAAAATATATCATTCTCAAGTCTAAATCATTATTTCAAAAAGGAAAAAACTGCTAGCTAAAGTTTCCTATCAAAATATAAATGACGATATAAACCTTGTATTTTGAATCAAAACACCAAAAAATTCATAAAAATCGCCATTTAGGACTCTAAAATTAAAACCCTAAATTATCTACCTCTATGCACACATATTAAGTATATTTTTATAATTTTTCTCATATATAGAAAAATTTCCAGCAACTAAAAAAAATTCAGCAGGAAAAATTCCAGCATCAACGTTTTTTCCAGCAGCAAATTCAGCAACATAAAATGAGATTAAGAGTAATTTAATTATCATACTTATGCATACTCAAAGTATACCTAACTTTGTCATATCCTTGCTGCAAATTTTCAGTTTCTATCTATTGAGATTGACCTTAGAATAGTGCAAATTTCTGAAATGAAGCAAAGAACATGGCTAGAATCCTGCTGCCATGTTTCTACTTCTTCTTGACAATAAACATGGTTATGATATGCTAAAATTGTTATATAAATAAAGTAAAACTTGCTAAACACCTGTATGCATGGTTTAGATTTTGTATTTGCATTAAAATCATTATAATTAAGTCCACAACTCTTGTCTAAATTCAGCATGAAAAATTCCAGCAGCAACGTTTTTTTCCAGTAGCAAATTCAGCAACATAAAATGAGATTAAGAGTAATTTAATTATCATACTTATGCATACTCAAAGTACACCTAACTTTGTCATATCCTTGCTGCCAATTTTCAGTTTCTATCTATTGAGATTGACCTTAGAATAGTGCAAATTTCTGAAATGAAGCAAATAACATGGCTAGAATCCTGCTGCCATGTTTCCACTTCTTAACAATAAACATGGTTATGATATGCTAAAATGGTTATATAAATTAAGTAAAACTTGCTAAACACCTGTATGCATGGTTTAGATTTTGTATTTGCATTAAAATCATTATCATTAAGTCCACAACTCTTGTCTAATACCAATCAAATGTGTTTTAGTTCAAAACAGAATTAAATGTGGGGTATGCCATGTAGCAGCAGTTTGAGCACGTTTTTGAGCTTCAAGAGGCTTCAAACTTCACCTATAAATAGCCCCCTACATCTTCACTTCATCTTCATGGTTGGTTAGAGCATCCTAAGCACACAAAAGAGCAAAAAACATTGAGATTTCAGCCCACAGAAAAAAAAACAGCAAAGGGAAAAAACATGCTTTCTACAAATATCCCCATAAAACCCTAGTGGAGTGAGCTTAAGAAAGATAATGAGTGACAAACATATTATGTCATGCCATTAACTTAGTCCTCAAATTACTAAAGCCACCCATTCAAGCCACCGAAGAGATCATTACTATGTTCTAATAATGAAAATGAAGATCTACGTGACTTGAAAATCTTCGATCAATTTCTACTTTCTTTTTAGTCACTTTATTTCTATTTTTCTTTAATTTTTAGCGTTATTATGTTTAGTTTATCTCATTTTGTAACTGGTATTATCATTGAAATAAAATTTTGAAAGCTAGATTAGTAGAGACCAATTTCTTGGGTGAGTGTGGTGCCTAACACCTTCCACATTCATAACCAAGACACGAACCTAGCCATTATCCATGGACATAAATAGATAAGGTGGTATATTTCCCGTAGCATTACGGGTGGCGACTCCAAATAAAATTTAAACCACACTTAAAAGGTTGAGTCGAGTGTTGGTTTCGTAGCACGGTAGCTACAAGGGGACATGAAAAGAGGGTAGTTGCAATCCTAATATAACACTCCAATTGAAGGTCTTTGTGGCACTCGAGGAGTGTCTCCAGATGACAACTTAAGATGGTAGTTTCATCCCTAATACAGCACTCCAATTGAAGGTCTCTGCAGCACACTAGTAGTGTGCCCAGATGGCAAGAGAAGAGGGTGGTCACAACCCTAATACAACACTTCAATGGAAGCTTTGTCGTACTCAAGAAGTGTCTCTAGATGGAAAGAGTAGAGGGTAGTTGCAACCCAAATACAAAATTCCTATTGAAAGTCTTTGCAGCACTCTAGTAATGTCTTCAAATGGCACGGGAATTACGTAATTGCTACCCGAACACAACGCTCCAATTGAAGGTAATACAAGAGAAGTTGCAACCCCAATACAACACTCCAATTGAATGTCCTTGCGGCACTCTAAGAGTGTCTCCAAATGACAACCGAAGAGGATAGTTACAACCCTCTCTTTTACAACACTCCAATTGAAAGTCTTTCCAGAAAACACGTAGTGGCTCTAGGGGGCAAGAGAAGAGGGTAGTTGCAACTCTAATATAACACTTCAATTGAAGTTCTTTGCGGCACTCTAGGAGTGTCTCCAGATGACAACTTAAGATGGTAGTTTTAACCCTAATACAACACTCCAATTGAATGTCTCTGCAGCACACTAGTAGTGTCAACAAATGGCAAAAGAAGAGGGTGGTCACAACCGTAATACAACACTACAATGGATGGCTTTCCCGTACTCTAGCAGTCTCTCTGGATGACAAGAGAAGAGCGTAGTTGCAACCCAAATACAACATTCCAATTGAAGGTCTTTGCAGCACTCTAATAGTGTCTTCAAATGGCTAGGGAATTAGTTAGTTGCTACCCTAACACAACACTCCAATTGAAGGTATTTGCAGCATAAAAGTGATGTCTCCAGATGTCAAGAGAAGAGGGTAGTTGCAACACAAAAACAACACTTCAATTGAAGGTCATTGCAACACTCTAGTTGCGTCGTCGTATGGATAGAGAAGAGGATAGTTGCAACCCTAATACAATACTCCAATTGAATGTTCTTGCAGCACTTTAATAGTGTCTGTAGACTGCAAGAGAAGAGGATAGTTACAACCCCAAGAAAAGACTCCAATTGAATGTCTTTGCAATGCACTAGTAATTTCTCCAAATGACAACAAGAGATGATGGTTGCAACCCCTAATACAACACTCCAATTGAAGGTCTTTGGAGTACTCAAGTAGTATCCATATGGCAAGAGAAGTGTGAGGTTGCAAAGCTAATACAACTCTCCAATTGAAGGTCTTTGCAGCAATCTAGTAATGTCTCTAGATGGCAACAAAAGAGAGTAGTTGCAACCCTAATACAACACCCCAATTGAAGGTCTTTGCATCACTCTAATAGTGTCTACAAATGGCAAGAGAATATGGTGGTTGCATCTAATACAATACTTCAATTGAAGGCCTTTGCAGCACTCTAGTAGTGTCTCAAAATGTCAAGGAAATAGGGTAGTTGCAACTCTAATACAAAACTCCAATTAAATGTTCTTGTAGCACTGTAATAATGTCTGTAGATAACAAGAGAAGAAGGTAGTTCCAACCCCAATACAACACTCTAATTGAATGTCCTTGCGGCACTCTAGGAGTGTCTCTAGATGACAACTTAAGATTGTAGTTTCATCCGTAATACAGCCCTCCAATTGAAAGTCTCTGCAGCACACTAGTAGTGTCACCATATGACAAAAGAAGAGGGTGGTCACAACTCTAATAAAACACTACAATGGAAGGCTTTGCCGCACTCTAGCAGTGTCTCTATATGGCAAGAGAAGAGGGTAGCTACAACCCAAATACAACATTCCAATTGAAGGTCTTTACAGCACTCTAGTAATGTCTTCAAATGGCAAGGGAATTACGTAATTGCTACCCTAACACAACACTCCAATTGAAGATCATTGCAGCACAAAAGTGGTGTCTCCAGATGGCAAGAGAAGAGGGTACTTGCAACACTAAAACAACACTCCAATTGAAGGTCATTGCAGCACTCTAGTAGTGTCGTCATATGGACTTAGAAGAGGATAATTGCAACTCTAATACAACACTCCAATTGAATGTCCTTGCAGCACTCTAATAGTATCTGTAGACAACAAGAGAAGAGTGTAGCTGCAACCCCAATACAACACTCCAATTGAATGTCTTTGCAATGCACTAGTAGTTTCTCCAAATGACAACAGAAGAGAATGGTTGCAACCCCTAATAGAAAACTCCTATTAAAGGTCTTTGGAGCACTCAAGTAGTGTCTCCATATGGCAAGAGAAGTTGGTGGTTGCAAAGCTAATACATCTCTCCAATTGAAGGTTTTTGCAGCACTCTAGTAGTATCTCTAGATGGCAACAGAAGAGAGTAGTTGCAACCCTAATACAACACTCTAATTGAAGATCTTTGCATCACTCTAATAGTGTCTACAAATGGCAAGAGAATATGGTGGTTGCATCCCAAATACAATACTCCAATTCAATGTTCGTGCAGCTCTCTAATAGTGTATATGGACAACAAGAGAAGAGGGTAGTTGCAACCCTAATACAACATTCCAATTGAATATCCTTGCGGCACTCAAATAGTGTCTCCAAATGACAACAGAAGAGTACGGTTGCAACCCTCCCTTTTACAACACTCCAATTGAAAGTCTTTGCAGAAAACAACTAGTTGCTCTAGGGGGCAAGATAATAAGGTAGTTGCAACCCTAATATAACACTCCAGTTGAAGGTCTTTCCAGCATTCTAGGAGTGTTGATGGCAACTTAAGAGGGTAGTTTCATCCCTAATACAACATTCCAATTGAAGATCTCTGCAGTACACTAGTATTGTCACCATATTGCAAAACAAGAGGGTGGTCACAACCCTAATACAACACTACAATGGAAGGTTTTGCCGCACTTTAGCAGTGTCTCTAGATGGCAAGAGAAGAGGGTAGTTGGCACCCAAATACAACATTCCAATTTAAGGTCTTGGCAGCACTCTAGTAATGTCTTCAAATGGCATGGAAATTAGGTAATTGCTACCCTAACACAACACTCCAATTGAAGGTCTTTGCAGCACAAAAGTGGTGTCTCAAAATGGCAAGAGAAGAGGGTAGTTGCAACACTAAAACAACACTCCAATTGAAGGTCATTGCAGCACTCTAGTAGTGTCATCGTATAGAGGGAGAAGAGGGTAATTGCAACCTAATACAACACTCCAATTGAATGTTCTTGCAACACTGTAACAGTGTCTGTAGACAACAAGAGAAGTGGGTAGTTGCAACCCTAATACAACACTGCAAATGAAGGTCTTTGGAGCACTTAAGTAGTGTCTCATATGGCAAGAGAAGTAGGTGGTTGCAAAGCTAATACAACTCTCCAATTGAAGGTCTTTGCAGCACTCTAGTAGTGTCTCTAGATGGCAACAGAAGAGGGTAGTTGCAACCTTAATACAACACTCCAATTGAAGGTCTTTGCATCACTCTAATAGTGTCTACAAATGGCAAGAGAATATGGTGGTTGCATCCCAAATACAACACTCCAATTGAAGGTGATCCAGAACAACACTACAAATCCAACGGAATGAGAAAGAGCTTCGTGCATGAAGGAGGTGATCCGGAACAACACTAGAGACCAAACGGAGTGAGATAGAATCATGGATGGAGGAGGTGAGGTAGAACAACACTAAAGATCCAAGGGAGTTAGCAAGAGCTTCATGGATGGAGGAGGTGATCCAGAACAACCCTAGAGATCCAACTGAGTGAGATAGAGATTCATGGATGAAGGAGGTGATACAAAATAACACTAGAGATCCAACCAAGTGAGAAGCATATCTGTGGATAGAGGAGATGATCCAGAACAACACTAGAGATCTAACCAAGTGAGAAGGAGATCTGTGGATAGAGGAGATGATCCAGAACAACACTCGAGTGCCAATGGAGTGAGAAATACATTTGTGGATGGAGAAGGCAGAACAATACTAAAGATCCAGCGGAGTTAGAAAGAGCTTCGTGGATGGAGGAGGTGATCGAGAACAAGACTAGAGATCCAATGAAGTGAGATAGACAATCATGGATGAAGGAGGTGATAGAGAACAACAATAGGGATTCAACAGAGTTAGATAGAGATTTGTTGATAGAGTATGTTATCCAAAACAACACTAGAGAGCCAACAGAGTGAGAAATACATTTGTGGATAAAGGAGGTGATCCATAACAACACTAGAGACCTAACAGAGTGAGATAGAGATTCGTGGATGGAGGAGGTGATATAGAACAACACTAGAGATTTAACAGAGTGAGAAATAGATTCGTGGATTGAGGAGATGATACAGAATAATACTATAGATCCAACCGAGTGAGAAAGAGATTTGTGGATAGGGGAGGTGATCCAAAACAACATTGGAGAGCCGACGGAGTGAGAAATACATTCGTGGATGGAGGAGGTGATCCAGAACAATACTAGAGATCCAACGGAGTGAGATAGAGATTCGTGGATGGAGGAGGTGATCTGGAACAATACTAGAGATCCAACAGAGTGAGATAGTGATTCGTGGATGGAGGAGATGATCCTGAACAACACTAAAGATCCAACGGAGTTAGAGCTTCATGGAAGGAGGAGGTGATCCATAACAACACTAGAGATCTGACAGAGTCATAAATGGATTCGTGGATGGAGGAGGTGATACAGATCAACACTAGAGAACCAACCGAGTGAGAAAAGAGTTGTGGATAGAGGAGGTGATCCAGAACAACACTAGAGAGCCAACGAAGTGAGAAATACATTCGTGGATGGAGGAGGTAATCCAGAATAACATTAGAGATCCAATGGAGTGAGAAAGAGACTGGATGGAAGAGGTGATCCGGAACAACACTAGAGATCCAACGGAGTGAGATAGAGATTCGTGGATGGAGGAGGTGATGCAGAACAGCACTAAAGATCAAAGGGAGTTAGAAAGACCCTCGTGGATGGATGAGGTGATCCTGAACAACACTTGAGATCCAACGGAGTGAGAAGGATATCTCTTGATCGAGGAGGTGATGCAGAACAACACCCGAGAACCAAAGGAGTGAGAAATACATTCGTGATGGAGGATGTCATCCAGAACAACACCAAAGATCAAACGGAGTTAGAAAGAGCTTCGTGGATGGAGGAGGTGATCGAGAACAACACTAGAGATCCAGCGGAGTGAGATAGACATTCATGGATGAAGGAGGTGATACAGAACAACAATAAGGATCCAACATAGTTAGAAGGAAATTTGTTGATAGAGTATGTTATTTAGAACAACACTAGAGAGCCAACAGAGTGAGAAATACATTTGTGGACGGAGGAGGTGATCCAGAACAACACTAGAGATCCAACGGAGTGAGATACAGATTCGTTGATGGATGAGGTGATCCGGAATAACACTTGAGATCCAACAGAGTGAGATAGTGATTCGTGGATGGAGGATGTGATCCTAAACAACACTAAAGTTCCAACGGAGTTAGAAAGAGGTTCGTGGATAGAGGAGCTGATCCAGAACAACACTATATATCCAACGGAGTGAGATAGCGATTCAAGGATGAAGGAGGTGATACAGAACAACACTAGAGATCCAACCGAGTGAGATAGACATTCATGGATGAAGGAGGTGATACAGAACAACAATAGAGATCCAACAGAGTTAGAAGGAAATTTGTTGATAGAGTATGTTATTCAGAACAACACTAGAGAGCCAATAGAGTGAGAAATACATTCGTGGATGGAGGAGGTAATCCAGAACAACATTAGATATCCAACGGAGTGAGATAGAGATTCGTGGATGGAGGTGGTGATCCGGAACAACACAACGGAGTGAGATATAGATTCGTGGATGAAGGTGTTGTAGAACAACTCCAAAGATCCAAGGGAGTTAGAAAGAGCTTCGTGGATGGAGGAGGTGGTCCAGAACAACACTAGAGATCCAACAGAGTGAGGTAGAGATTCATGGATGAAGGAGGTGATACAGAACAACACTAGAGATCCAACCGAGTGAGAAGGATATTTGTGGATAGAGGAGGTGATCCAGAACAACACTAGAGAGCCAACGGGGTGAGAAATACATTCGTGGATGGAGGAGGTGATCCAGAACAACACTAAAGATCCAACGGAGTTAGAAAGTGCTTCGTGGATGGAGGAGGTGATCCAGAACAACACTAGAGATCCAACGGAGTGAGACAGACATTCATGGATAAAGGAACGTGATACAGAACAACAATAGAGATCCAACAGAGTTAGAAGGAGATTTGTTGATAGAGTATGTTGTCCAGAACAACACTAGAGAGTCAACAGAATGAGAAATACATTCGTGGATGAAGGAGGTCATCCAGAACAACACTAGAGATCCAATGGAGTGAGATAGAGATTCGTTGATGGAGGAGGTGATCCGGAACAACACTGGAGATCCAACGGAGTGAGATAGAGATTCATGGATGGAGGAGGTGATGCAGAACAACACTAAAGATACAAGGGAGTTAGAAAGAGCTTCGTGGATGGAGAAGGTGATCCAGAACAATACTAGAGATCCAACCGAGTGAGAAGGATATTTGTGGATAGAAGAAGGAAAAGGTAAATGTTTAGATTTTGCCATATAATGGTTATTACATGGATTTATTTTATTGGAGTTACAAGGTAAAGACATGGAAGAAAGTAAATGCAAGGTAGTAGTATGTGATGGATGGCAAAGTCTAGCATGTCACACATCCGCCGAAGTACTAATGCTTAGCAATGCTTAGGGAGGAGAGGTATGAAGCTACAAGTGAATGTAGTAGAGTCCATTTTTGCACTTAGCTTGAAGAACCGCGCTGTTGGTTAGAGGGGTCCTTGAATATACAAGAAGAATTTGTGAGTTCAATAATGAGGTTAGGGTTATCACATAGTAATTGAGAGATACTAATAAGATTTTTAGAGAATTGGGGAACATGTAGTATTTTTGTGAGAGTAATTGAGTAATGAGAAGATAAGAAAGAAGAAGAACCAATGTGTGTGATAGGGAGACCCGCACCATTACCAATTTGTTGGTTAATCATTAACCTCATAGGCATAGAAGGAGGATATGTTGTTGATGTCACTCGTGACATGGTGAGTCGCGCCCGAATCCAAAATCCACTCATTAGAACCTTGAGAAGAATCGACCGGCTGAGTCACATAAGCATGGAATGTGGAAGGTTGATGTCGAGATGTAATATTATCCTAATCTGGATTGTAGCGAAAATAACAGAGTTTGGCAGTGTTTGGCAGTGTAGCCGACCTTCATGCATATTTGACATTTGGGCTTCTGTCCAGATGGTCTGGGGTAATTTGGATCAGGAGGAGTTCAAGCCCGATTATTTGGGCCATTTAAACCAGAATTAGGCTTGGGAGGTCTCGAGCTAGGAGGTTATTGAGGAAAAGGAGGCCTGGGAGGTGGCGGGTTATCTGGTTCTAGTATTGTGGGTAGTAATTTCTTGGATTTGGTCCCTGATAATTGGATCTGACAACAAAATATTTTGGGATTGAATCGAAGGTAAAGAAAGAGTGTTGGATTGACCTTGGAGCAATGATTCGTGAGCGATGAGAATGCTATGAATGTCAACGAAGGTGTATGGTGTGTGTCGGCTGGTTGTAGTGACCGTGATGACAAAAGGATTGTACTCCGACCCTAATCCGTTGAGAATTGACATCACTAGTTCCGTCAAAGATAGGCGATCCAACAAAAGCCAGCTCATCGGCAATTTGACGCATTCGTTGCAAGTAATCCATGCAAGAAGAAGATCCCTTGGATGTAGTCTGTAATTGTCAACGAAGATCAGTGTGTCGTGCGCTTGAGGAAGCAGCGAATGTTTGAGTCAGAGTGCTCCAGATCTCGGTTGAGGTTGAGCATGACACCACTTGGCCTTGGATCGTCTCTATCAGTGACGATCTGATCCATCCAAGGAGCTAGTCTTGACAAATCCATTGGAGATGCTCAGGACTATCCTGATTTGTTGTGGAAGGAGCTCCCAGATTCAATGAACTTGGTGAGTTTGTGACCTTTGATAATTGGAAGAACTTGAGCTTTTCATGTGAGGAAGTTTGATGCTGAGAGTTTGATTGAGATCGGGATATTTATAGAGATAATAGATTCAATTGGATTTTGAACCTCAGATAGGGTTTCGGAACTTCCATCGGCATTTGCCATTACAAAGCTCTGATATAAAAAAGTAGAAAGAGACAGTTATTCTAAATGATTCTCATTGTATTAATTGTATTTTGTCACATGTACGTGCTTGTATTTATAGAGAAAGGAGAAAAGTAAATTGCGCTAACTAGAGCTAATTAACCCTGGTTACAATCAACTAGCACTGAGTCTATATTATGTTTCAACCGAATTCCATTTCATTCTCTTTGGCTTGGCGCATCTTTGACTGCATACTCTAATAGTGTATCAAACATTCAGATAGTATAGTTTTGACACTACAAACAGTTATAATTAATTTCTTCATAAAATCTCCGCAAAAATAAATGAATGAGGGTAACATAAACATTTTGAAAAATAAAGGGATAGAAGGAAAACAATAATTAATAAGGGTACATAACAACTAGCTAGGGTTCGTTCATCAAACTTTTTGTAATCAAGTTTGGTTCAAGCCAAACACAGTCTAGCGGCTTCTTCATATCACAAAAGTTCATTTCATATCTTTTATTTTCCATCCAGCAGTACGATGCACACATCTTGGTTGTACCAGAGCAAATTGCTGTGAAGAAAATCTTGTTAGACCAGCTTTTGTGCGGTGATGGCTTAGCAAAAGAGCTTCTCGGATCAAGCAAAAGTGTCCAACCTGTAAGGTCTTCTACTTCTATCCATTCCATTATCAATTTGTCCAACTTGAAATATATCACATGATACATATAGTTGTATTTGAAAACTGATACCACTTCCATGTCCAACTCTAGCAGAAAACAATCAACGATGCCCCTAAAATAAGATTCATCCTCATCCTCTAAGTAAACCGTGTCTGGTTATCGACCATCGCCTAAATCTTTTCAATTAGATCAAAAACCCCGAGCTCTCCAGTCTCTCCCATGCAATATAGCTGCCCATGGAGAAAAATAGAATTCTTATTGGCAATACAAAAAGGAATTTCGTTATCATAAATGACAGTCCATTCCTCCTCCCCAAAGTGCCATGCATGGATTTGAATGGAATAATAACTTTTGTCAGTACAAATTCCCATCACAACACAATCTAACGAAGTCGAAACTGCTGTAAATGTGATACCATGGAAATCTTCACTAGTTACTTCTAGAGCGGGTAGTTTGATTACATGTTGAATCATTGGGTTGACCATGAACATTGCATGATCAGCACCGAGCACGGCAACCCAGCCATCTTTGGAACAAAGCATCTGAGTAGGGAAAGCAGATGAAGGCAACTCAATTTTTGTTATATACTCTTTCTCATTCAAAGGGTCAAGCAGCTTGTACGTGCCATTCAATTTTTCCTGGTACATGAGCCATGGCCATGTTTTTGCCATTTGAATTGAATCTGAAGTCAAACTCCATGCCTTACATACTACAGAAAGGCGTGCGGAGTCAACCAAAGACACATGCGGTAGAAGTAACTCCAACAAATCCATAGGAAGATTATCCCATGGTCTAGAGATATTGCTCGTAATTTTCTCCTCCATAAGTATCTCATAATCTCTATACTGTAAAATGATTGATTCAGAAGATGATCAAGCAGTTAAGCATATAGGAAAGAAATTATATAGATGCATTTATTTCTCTTTGTTATGAATAAGACTAACGAAGCACATCATACCTTATTCAGAACAATTGTAGGAGATGCGGAAGGTTTCATAATCATCTTTCGTGGCCTATGATGCATATAGTAAGATTAGAACTTACAAAAAGATTAATGATTGTGATGATAAAATTCTTAGAGCTCTGGAACTTCAAAATATGAAAAAAAAAATTATTGCTTTAGTACCTTGCATTCATAAATTAAATTCTTAAACAACTTGAAGCTAGTTAGCATTTCTCACCTTCTAGGCACAAACCAACAAAATATGCTCTGACGTCTCATTTGTTTTATTGGTACCAAACTGAAGATCATTGTATAATCATCCAAACATAACTTGTAGATTCTTCCAATATCTCGATAGCATTGTGGCTTATAATATATACAATTGCACGACACACGAACATCTATTGCACAAACTGATATGTAACACGTGTCTGATAAGAAAAAGGCATGTTCGCCAATGCTATCAACCATCAACCATTTATCGGAGAGGAAGTGTCTAAACGGTAGATATTCATGTTAATAATTGTGTCCATACCATATGATCTATAAATTCTCACAAGATAAATATGGCCGCATGATCTGACCAAGTGCATACTAACCATGTCAGTTCGGGGATATATAGCCAACATTGGTCCCATTATGGTCCTCAAATCTTTCTGACCTTTGAGCAAGGATAGGACATCAAACACAATAACATGATCAATGCTATATATATGCATACACTTTCCCGTCCAAGATGACACATGTTTCTCTAATAATATGTTGATCATCTTCATCAAGAAGTAATTTAGTCCACTTCTCGTCATGCAGCTGACAACACATGAGAAAGAGTTCTGTTACTTCATTAGTCTCGTGGTCAAATTTTGCTCCAGTGAATATGACGGTACAATATATCAGAGTGATTGGGAGATGATGAGAAACTAAAATTAGTGGTCATGATATTGTACTCCATCGGTAAGGGTGGAAGGTGAACTTTGGACAGAGAGTTCAACTCGAGAAAGAAAACATGTTTACTTTGTTTGTCCCATAGAAATAGCCATTCATTGATGCAGATGCAGCCGAAACATAACTTCCCATTAATTTGTTCTATCTTCGTTTCTTCAACATTTGCTGCCATCGGATCGATAAAAGTTATTGTATCCTTGTTTCCTCCATGACAGTTAATAATCCATGGTTGATTGAAGAAGTTAGACGAAAATGAGTCTCCATTTTTACATGCGACCATTTTCGTCAAGGGATATATAAATATGTAGGCTCGCCTTTTCTTGATTTTCTGTTCAAAAAAGTCAACTTTAACAAAATAATAATTTTAATAAGATGAATCAGAACAATAACCTTTGAAAAGGAATACTATTTTGACAAAAATAGTATTACATTACTATTTTCTGTTCAAAGAAGTCAGCTTTAAAAAATTTCTGGTTTGTTTGAAAAACAAAATTACAGTACTTTTTTTTGTTCATCGTCTTATACCAGAAGAACTATTTTACAATATTTTTGTGCATACTGGGCTTGTAAAATAATACTAAGTAAAAGAATAATTTTGTTTCCCTTGGTAGCTCCTACCAAGGTTTCAAAAAAAAAAAAGAATAATTTTGACAATTAATGATTAAGAAATCGTGATACCAAAATCCTTCTCTCAATTGAAATTATTTCCTAGTTTTTTCAATTTTTAAAAAAAAATTGAAACATGCATGAGGTTAACTACTTCCCGAGCAATTAAAAAGTCAGCTTAATTGATTCAATATCGAATACAAGGATACTAATTCTAACAACGAGCACTATTACAGAAATGGTCATTGTACACGGCACATTGTACACGGATTTGGCAATTTTATAGAAAAACTGTGTAGAAGTTGTAATTTTTTGGATGCCTGAAATATCTGTAGGATCTCTACACAGATATTTATAAAAGAATCAGTGTAGAAAGACGTGAGAGAGCTACACGGACGTTTACTAGGAAATGTACATGGCTTATTGTTTAAATAACAGTGGAGAAAGCCTTGAGAGAGCTACACGGATATTTAATTAAAGAACCGTGAAAAAAGGTAAGAATTGTACACGGATGTTTGTTTAAATGACAGTGTAGATAACCTGTGAGAGCTACACGGATGTTTAATAAAGAGCCGTGTAGAAAGGTCGTAAATGTACACGGTTTTTTGTTTAATTAACAGAGTAGAAAGCCTTGAGAGAGCTACACGAACGTTTAATAAAGAGCTGTGTAGAAATGTTATTTTAGGTTTTTGGTTATATAAAAGGCATTCTCCCCACCAGCGCCGTTTTGATCAATTCTCTCCCTCTCACAGTTAACAATTGGGTTGAGATGTAGGTTTATCAATTATGTCGGATCGCAACTTATATCAATACGAGCTACTGTTTATGGAGCTCACAGATGAGCGGTCCGATATAATTGATAACCTACATCTCGAATTCCCATGCGAAGTATTGAAAAAAAAAATTATCTCTCTATTCTGATCAATTTTACTGGACGAAGTGTTGGGTAAGAGTTGGGTGAAGGACCTTCAGAGCCGGATGAAGAGGTGAATGTGACCTTCAGAGCCGGATGAAGAGTCGAATGAAGAGTCGGAGATCATCCGAGTCTTCATTCGACTCTTCATCCGGCTCTGACGGTCCTTCATCCAACTTTTTACTCAACTCTTTCTTTAGTAAAACTCTGCTGGCACCAAAAGGAAAGAACCACCCTATTCTAGTCCTTAATGGAAATTTTTAGTTTACATATGAATTTTTATTCCAACTTTTGTAATGCTTTAATTTTGTATAATTTAGTGTACATGAATTTTTAGTTTAAATTGCTATGTTTTGGAATTCTGGATTTTAAATGTCTTCCTCTGTTTTGGAAATTGTTTGTTTTGCTATCTGAAAAACATAGAAACAAAACTAGTTGATAGCCAAAAAAAAAAATGCTACACGGACGTTTAATAAAGAGCCGTGTAGAAACGAGAAATAGTACACGGAATTTTTGTTTAATTAACAGTGTAGAAAAATAATTCTACACGGCTGTTTATATAAAAGTCCGTGTAGCTCTCTTATGTCTTTCTACACGGATTTATAGCTAAATATCCGTGTATAAAGGTTATTTTAGGGTTTTGAAATAAAATGATATAAACAGCCGTGTAGAATTCTCTTTTTTTCCTAATTATTTTTTATTTTTTTTGGCTAGCCTCCATTTTTGCTAGCCAGTATTTTCTTTGTTTTCAGTTAGCAAAACAGAGTAAGATGAAAATATCAATTGCTAAACAAATAAAATGAAAAGTGCCAGTAGGGTTTACAGAGGGTAATATGGAGATACATGTTTACGGAGGGTAATATGAAAATAAATGTTTTAACAGTAGGACTTTGTCAGAAATCTTCGTATTTCTCCTCTGGATCTTGCTTGCCCGAATTAGTTTAGGACATGCAAGGAACTAACCAAAAGACTACTTAGATTAATGTAACCAAAGTAAGGACTACTTTAGTTACATTAACCTAAGTAGCCTTTTGGTTAGTTCCATATGTCCTAAACTAAACACCTTAGCAAGATCTAGAGGAGAAATACAAATTAACTTCCAAGATCTCAGATCCGGCCTCCAGTTATAACATCTATCATCATATTACCCTCGAAAAACACTTTAGCGCAGAAATCAGAAAAAATAATTGGGGAAATGAAGCACTTCGCATGGGAATTTGAGATGTAGGTTATCAATTATATCGGACCGCTCATCTGTGAGCTCCATAAACAGTACCTCATCGGTATAAGTTGCGATCCGACATAATTGATAAACCTAGATCTCAACCCAATTGTTAACTGTGAGAAGTATAAATTGATCAAAACGGCGCTGGGGAGAAGGTCTTTTATACAATTCCAACCCTAAAATAACCTTTCTACACGGATAATAATCTATAAATCCGTGTAAAAAGCATTAAGAGAGCTACACGGACCTTTATATAGGTAGCCGTTTAGATTAACCTTTCTACACGGACATTTATATAAACAGTCGTGTATAAATTTCTGTCTACACGGACTTTGATATAAACAGCCGTGTAGAATTTTCTTTTTTTTTTCTAACTTTTTTTTATTTTTTTGGCTAGCCTCCATTTTTTGCTAGCCAGTATTTTCTATATTTTCAGAAAGAAAAACAGATGACAATATCAATTTGCTAACAATAAAATGGTATAAACAGCCGTTTAGAATTCTTTTTTTTTCCTAATTATGTTTTATTTTTTTTGGCTAGCCTCCATTTTTTCGATCAAGTATTTTCTTTGTTTTCAGTTAGCAAAACAGAGCAAGATGAAAATATCAATTGCTAAACAAATAGTATGAAAAGTGCCAGTAGGGTTTACAGAGGGTAACATGGAGATACATGTTTACGGAGGGTAATATGAAAATAAATGTTTTAACAGTAGGCCTTTGTCAGAATCTTCGTATTTCTCCTCTAGATCTTGCTTGCCCGAATTAGTTTAGGACATTTGCAAAATAACCTTTGTTTAGGACCTTAGTTTAGGACATTTTATTGTTAGCAAATTGATATTGTCATCTGTTTTGCTTTTTGAAAAACATAGAAAAATACTGGCTAGCAAAAATGGAGGCTAGCCAAAAAAGATTAAAAATTGTTAGGAAAAAAATAAAATTCTACACGGCTATTTATATAAAAATCCGTGTAGACAGATTATTATACACGGCCGTTTATATAAATGTCCGTGTAGAAAGAGTAATCTAAACGGCTACTTATATAAAAGTCCGTGTAGCTCTCTCAAAGCGTTCCACACGGATTTATAGCTAATTATCCGTGTAGATAGGTTATTTTAGGGTTGGCACTATATAAAAGGCCTTCTTCCGGCGCCGTTTTGATCAATTAATACTCTCTATCTCTCTGTATTGAATTGGTCTGATTTCTGCGCACAAGAAACGAGGCCGGATTTGAGATCTAGCTTGGAAGTTAATTCGCATTCTCCTCTCTATTGCCAAGGTTAGTCATACATATATATATTTCTCTTTTCTTTATCTAATTTTCTGTTACTGATTAATATTGCTTAATTATTTCTGTCAATTATTATTTAATGCATGCGTGCTTGATTTGTTAAGATAATGTAAATAATTAGTGTATGTGGTCCAATAACCGACCTATTGATGCTTTTAGGTCCATGCCCGTTCAAAATTAATCCAATAGGGATTAATTTTGGATAGTCCCTCGTTTGGGACTGCTCTTTGAATATTGTGTCTCATTTAGGATGTGAACACATATTAGCGGTATTTAATTAGTATTTGAGAAAAGTTCGACAGTATTTCTCCTTATTGCTCCTACGAGTATGTGGTTTTTACGCATACTTGGGGAGTTAAGGAGAAATGCTGCCGAATTTTTCTCAAATACTAATTAAATCCTGCTAATATGTGTTCACATATGAGGCATAATATTCAAAGAGTGGGTTAGGATTGTAAACCGGCCCTTTATAAGCCAAGAATTTGGAACAATATATATGCAGACCACGGAATATGTTTAATTGGAATTTTTTTTTACTTTAATTTACAGATGGATTGAAGTTGGATGTATGAATTGCGACATGATAGTGCAGAATATTTGGCTCGCGTTGATGAGTTCATAAAATTTGCTGAGAGTTATAGAGTGGACACAAAAGATAACGACATCTTGTGTCCTTGTAGAGATTGTAAAAATTTTATAAGATTTGGGGATTCGGAAGAAATTAGAGCTCATTTGATTTGTCGGGGATTTAAGAAAAGATATACATGTTGATTTATGCATGGTGAGAAAATTGGGGAATGTAGTGGAACCAATAGAAATTATGTTTTGGACGAGAATGATAATAATGTAGAAACTGTTGATAATTTTGAATTTGAATGCAACGATGATTTTGAGAATGTCAAAATTTTTGATAATGCTGGGCTTGATTGCAACGAGGATGATGAGGTGGAGATGAATACTGATGAAAATGCAGAATACGATTTTACTGAGAATCTAGAGGACATGTTACGTGATGTGGAAGATGAAATTAGTGATAAAAATTATAAAAAATTTCAGTATCTGTCTAATGAATCTAAAAAGCCGTTATATCCTGGGTGTACCAAATTTACAAAACTGTCAGCTGTGTTGAAATTATTGAACTTAAAAGCAGACAACGGTTGGAGTGATAAGAGTTTCACGTCCTTATTAAAGCTTTTACGAGAGATGCTCCCAGATAACAACGAGTTACCCTGTACAATATATCAGGCGAAGAAGTTGATCTGTCCAATGGGTTTGAAGATTGAAAAAATACATGCATGTCCGAATGACTGTGTATTGTACCGTGGAGAGTACGAGGCCATGCATGTTTGTCCTAAATGCGGTGTTTCACGGTATAAACGTAAGGACCAGGACACTAACGATTGTGATGAAGGAAAAAAGGCAAGGCCTCCGGCGAAGGCGGTGTGGTATTTCCCGATAATACCGAGATTCAGATGTGTAGACAGAGTAATCCTACACGGCTGTTTATGTTCCAATCCGTGTAGCTCGACTTTGGAGAGCGCCACTTGGCAAGGAATTGGACACGGTTGTTTATGTAATAAGCCGTGCAGAATAACTATTTCTACAAGGATATTAACCTAGAAAGTCCGTGTAGACAGTAATCCTACACGGCTGTTTATGTTCCAATTCGTGTAGCTCGGCTTTGGAGAGCACCACTTGGCAAGGAATTGGACACGGTTGTTTATGTAATAAGCCGTGCAGAATAACTATTTCTACACGAATATTAACCTAGAAAGTCCGTGTAGACAGAGTAATCCTACACGGCTGTTTATGTTCCAATCCGTGTAGCTCGGCTTTGGAGAGCGCCACTTGGCAAGAAATTGGACACGGTTGTTCAAGTAATAAGCCGTGCAGAATAACTATTTCTACATGGATATTAACCTAGAAAGTCCGTGTAGACAGAGTAATCCTACATAGCTGTTTATGTTACAATCCGTGTAGCTCGGCTTTGGAGAGCGCCACTTGGCAAGGAATTGAACACGGTTTTTTATGTAATGATCCGTGTAGCTCTCAGGAATTGCACACGGGTAAATATCCGTGTATAAATTTATTCAGGGGCGTAGGGGGTTGGGACTTTGGAAAAATATTTGGTCTTCGGCAGTCCAACTTATCTCAATAACCTTGAAATGTTGAAATTTACTTAACCAGCAAGAATTGCATCGTGCTTTAAGCGTAACAGATTGAACTAAAGAAATACTAGATCAAAAGAGATATAATTAGATGAACTAACCAGATCGAGCGCTTGTTCCCCTTACTAGATCAAAAGAGATGCTAGCTGACAACTGACAAGGTAGAGGTAAAACTATAGTCTGGAGTTTCAGAGAGGCAGAAGAGAATTAGATAATCCTGCAAAATTTTGAAGAATGAAATATATTGGAAGTTGTTCTAATTAAAGTTAGCTCTTAATATGGCATGTTAAAAATAGGGTATATATATATATATATATATATAGAGAGAGAGAGAGAGAGAGAGAGAGAGAGAGAGTAGAGCTATTGTACTTCGCGAAATAAAACGACGTTTTACTTCACGCTCATACTCCCATTTTCAAAATCCAAATCGTCGATCCGAACCGTTCAAGTTGTTCTCCATATTGAAATGTGCTTGGAGACCAAATTTTACATTTTTTGAAATTTTTTTACTATTTATTAAGCCACTTTGAAAATTGCTGATCCGGGTGAATAGTAAAAACAGTGCAACAAAATTTTGGACCATGTGATCAGAAAATTTCAAAGTGGCTTAATAAATAGTAAACAAATTCCAAAAAATGTAAAATTTGGTCTCCAAGCACATTTCAATATCGAGAACAACTTGAACGGTCGGATCGACGTTTTGGATTTTGAAAATGCGAATATGAGCGTGAAGTAAAATATTGGCTTTACTTCACGAAGTACAATAGCAAAATTCTATATATATATATATATATATGAGGAGGGATCCAATTACACCTTTTTTGGTGACACATCATGACACTATTTTTTATATAGGTCAATTTTGCGATTTCAAAATTCAAACAGTTGATCCGAACCGTTCAACATGATCACCATATTAAAATGTGCTTGGAGATCAAATTTTACATTTTTTTGAATTTTTTTACTATTTATTAAGATGGTTACAAAATCGCTGTTTTTCAATGGTCCGAAAACAACGATTTTTGTAACCATCTTAATAAATAGCAAAAAAATTCAAAAAAATGTAAAATTTGATCTCCAAGCACATTTTAATATATCCATCATGTTGAACGGTTTAAATCGACTATTTGGACTTTAAAAATGGTAGGTAAAGTGTGTAACCAAAAAAGGTGTCAAAGTGTGTCCCTCCTCTATATATATATATATATATATATATATATATGGGATGGGCTATGGTGAGCTATGGAGTAAAACAAGTTTTTACTCCACGCCTCATTATTTCCATTTTGAAAATCTAAACAACCGATCCGAACCGTTCAACATGATCTCCATATTGAAATGTGCTTGGAGACCAAATTTTACATTTTTTGGAATTTTTTTACTATTTATTAAGCCACTTTGAAAATCGCTGATCCATTGGTCCATAATTTTTTACTGTTTTGCTACTGTTCACCCGGATCAGCGATTTTCAAAGTGGCTTAATAAATAGTAAAAAAATTCCAAAAAATGTAAAATTTGGTCTCCAAGCACATTTCAATATGGAGAACAACTTGAACGGTTCGGATCGGTTGTTTGGATTTTCAAGATGAAAATATGGCGTGAAGTACAAACTCGTTTTACTCCATAGCTCACCATAGCCCATCCCTATATATATATATATATATATATATATATATTTCTGTTTTATAAACCAGAAGAAACGTTTGGAAAGGAAATAAATTGTTTTTATAAAAAAAAAGAAAATATAAAAAGAATATTGACTCAAAATTGGGAAGGGATGGGTGCGACAGAGTTGCAATATTTTGGAATAATAATTTTTTTTTTTCATTTTCTAATCTTAGATGTACATCTATTTTTCTGAAATTTTTACCAAACTCCAAACTCCAAACCCCAAAACCTATAACCGAAACCCTAAAACCCTAAACCTAAACCCTAAACCATAAACCCTAAACCCAACTGAATGTCGTCCTACAGTTGGCCCCATCCGCGCCGGACGACAGTCAGTGGAAGCATACTAGGAAAGGTACGTACTTTTTCAGTACAAATCGCGTATAAGGAACTTAAAGGGGGACCGGTTCTGATGTCAAACCTGAGGCACATTTGGAAATTAAAGGCACCGCCCCGGATGAAAATTTTTGGATGGTTGGCAATAAGGAATCGAATCTTAACACACGACAATTTGAAGAGAAGAGGTTGTATCATAGTATATATCAAGGTGTACACTGTGTAAAAAAGCTGCTGAATCGGTACAGCACTTATTTCACATATGTGAATTCACCAATGAAGTATATCGAAGGGCAACACTCGGACAACCATCCATAAATTGGCCAACAAGAACGTTGATCGACGTTACAGATCATAATAGGGTGGGAGCACTCATGGTATTTCAGAAATCGCTATTACTGATCATGTATTTCATAATTTGGCAGGAAAAGGTGTTCAAGGTCCTTTAAGGGAACAGAGAAACAACTGCAGGAATTGATGAACGAATTATGGTGGCAAATTCAATTCTTCCAGTAACTTGGAAGAGAAGGAGAGAGACACTACTTCATCAAGCAGTACAACAATGAAGACCGGTACAGTGAAGGAGGGTACTAGTACGAGGGGAGGAACCAACACATGCTGACACTGAGATTACAATCGTCACTTTACTTTTAAAATTTCTTTTTCCAGAAATGAAGTTTAGGCTCAGCTGTTAATTTGAGCATTTTCAATAATTTTGTGTTTACTTTGTTACAAACCTTTTGTAATCTTCTAATCTTTTAATGCAAGCAAATATGGGCTAGACCCATATTTTTACTCCAAAAAAAAAACTATGGTACATTTGAATCCTCCTCAAACAATAAAATAGTTAAAAAGGATAATTAATTTCCTGTTTATGTTGTAAAGAAATTGGATTCTGCCGATCTATCAGAAGTTGGATGGAGATCTTCGATTGGCAACAAAATGCAAATCTTGATTAAATATGTGGGTCTTTCTTTCTTTCTAATCAATCAAAGACTGAAAAAATATATATCAAAAGATCAACGTTTGATTTGCTTTTCTAAAGCTGGTTAATATATATTGTGGCCCATTTACTTAATGGGTAAGATATATACACATATCATTGTGTATGAGAATACAACCGTCTTGCACTAGTGTGGCGAGGTTGTCTGCCTTGTTGTGAGTCTGTAACACTAATTAAATATAAATATTGTAAAGAACTGTGATCTTAGTACAGTAGTACAAGTTTCTGTAAGTTCGATCTCTAAAAAGACGCAAGATGTACCAGAACTTTTAGTAAAAAATAATAATAAATATTGTAATGTTAATTATTATAAATAATAATTGTTTTTAATTATAAGTATATAACTAGCACATGGGACAGGTATTGTGCGTTTGGTACGTCCCGTCTTTTGAATTTCTTGTATCTAGTGCGCGAATCGCGAATCGCGAATCGGAACTCATATTATTGACTAAACCTTCCATTCATAGAATTCGGATCCTCCTCGGCTGTAAAAGATTCCCTTCACTTTACGGTTTGAGATTAACTCTCAGTTGCTTTGAGATTCGAGCTAGCACAGGGGCAGTATTATTGGGCTTTGAGATTCGTGCCAAATTAAAAAGAGTTGTCCAGATCCAGTAATTGTAAAAGATTTCCTATTACAACGGTACTGGAGAATTCAAATCCTCTACGGTACCGTAATAGAGAATCTTTTACAAATACTGGATCTAGACCGTCCTTTTAATTTTAACTTGATCGGAACTCTCATAAAAAACAGTTTTCTTCAAAATGCATGCGCCATACGTACGCATAGCTAATAGAATTTTTTTATAAACCATAATTAAATTTTTTTTTTACAAAACTAACATGATTATTTTTTTTTTACAAAAATTATAAGAACCGAAATGCCATTTTGGTCCGTTATTTTTTTTCTATTCAGGACCGAAATGGCATTTCGGTCCGGTCCCCTTTTTAGATTTTCTGTGATACTAGTTTCACAAGTTTTCATATGAGCCGCCACAGAAAATTCAAAAATGAGATCGGACCGAAATACAATTTCGGTCTGAAATAAAAAAAAATAGCTGACTAAAATGACATTTCGGTTCTTATAAAAAATTATTATTTTTAATTATAGTTTATAAAAAAAATTCTAGCTGAATAGCCTAATACACGGAAAGAACCCTTGGAAAGAAGCGTCACTTTTCATTCGAGTAATGGATGTGCTTTTCCTATCTGTGCTCTTCTCACAGCTTTGCTTTTGCTTGCGTTCCCATTCGATGCTATACTTTTATATATAAAATGTGAAATCATCGACATATATATTTTTCTTTAGCTTACAGATTAAGCATTGGGTCGTTATTATAAGAAGAGAAAAGAAAAGAAAAGGTAAAGCACATGCAGGCACTAAACACTAGTATAAAGGAAAGCTTAAATTTGTTCAAAGAAAACTTGACAGGCACTTCCATTTAACCATGAATCAATCCCAGATCGAAAATCTGATAAAGTCGCTCTACGACCTGAGCGATCCCCATCCCAGTAACTCCATCCCCGCATCTTCCGTGAGGGAAGCGGAGCGAATCCTCAAGTACCATTTCATCAAACCTAGCCTTCTAAAAGAAGCGCTAACTCACTCTTCTTTCTCCGATGGCACCATCTCTTACGAGCGACTGGAAGTCGTCGGAGATGCAGCACTTAGCCTGGCACTGGCCAAGAATTTGTATTTGTCCAACCCACAACTTGGGCCGGGTCAAATTTCTAGACTTCGATCCGCTAACTTAACTAATGAGAAGCTGGCACGTGTCGCTGTTCGCCACAATATTTATCCCCTTGTGCTCCACAACTCCCCTACGCTCGATAAAGAGGTACCAACAGGATTCGTATTATATTTACTGATTTAATCTAATATGAATAAAATTTATTTTGTTAATGTAACGGTCAATGCTACAAGTAAGATAAAAATTTGTGTGTTTATTGAATAAGAGTTTGAATAAAATTTATTTGGAGCACATTATCTTAAAAGGTAATTAACAATAATAAAATTATATGTAATAATTGAGGAGGATTAAAATGTCCGAAATTTTTTAATTTATTTTCTTTAAAATTTTTTTTATTTATAATCACTTTGTAAAATAACTTCATTATACTAGGTTCGCAAGTTTAAACTGCGAAATCAGTTTTTGGCTGGATCCGTAGTTTAAACTTGCGAAGCCTCTTTTTCATTTTAATTGGTTGAAAGTATATCTCTTAATATTAGTTTAAAAGTATACCTCTTGATGAAAATAAATATTATTTTTGTCTAACTTAGGGAATTGTGCTTGTTAGGTAAGAAGTTCAACCATTGCTGTACATATGTGATTGCCCACATGACAGAGTTTTGATTTGCAATACTGATTTTCACCCATTGCTTCAGTTATATCTAATAGAGACTCGATCGATCTACTCTCTTAATTTTTAATTCGGAGATGTGCGAATTGCATCTGGTGATTGCCTGAAAGAACTTGAGAAATAAACATTGAATTATCCCAGATTGCTAAAGTTTCAACTGAATGTAAAGAATTAGCGAAGCATGAAGTTGGGTTACCCACTTCACCTGATTTTGTATTAGGTTTTAAATTAAGCTCTTATTATTTTGGGATGCATATATGCGTGAACAGGTGGAAAAATTTACAAAGGCAGTCTTGCAAGAGCCAGAGGGTGGAAGCACCACAAAAGCTCCAAAAGGTGGAAAAATCTATGGTGGAAGTACCCCAAAAGCCCCAAAGGTTCTGGCAGATGTTGTCGAGGCCATAGCTGCTGCTATTTTCGAGGATTGTAATTTCAACCTTGATATTATGTGGAAGGTCCTTAATTATCCCTTTCCCTCTATTATATATATATATATATATAATTTGTTTCTGTTGAACACTTAGAATGGATGAAAAAAAATAGTACCAGATATTGGTATTATATATATATATTTTTTAGGCTAGCTAGTTTCCAGGAAATTTGATATTTAGCGGCATTCACTACTACAGAAATGGTCAAATGGTAACTAAAAATATATTTAGTTTCCAGGAAATTTAATATATTTTTTGACTGTTTTGATGGGTTAGACTTGAGCTATCAGTTGGCCGATTTTTTTAGTTACCATTTGGAAAAAAAATATGGAGTTGACGTGATATGGAAAAAATTTCGAAGTTATCTGGTACGAATTAAGATATTATATGAGTACCACTCAAGGGTGATATATATGCAGATATTATCTACGTACCACCCAAGAATTTTGTAATACCTGCTGAAAGAGTGACACTCTTGAGTGGTGCGTAGATAATTATTTGCATAGAATTTTTTTTTAATTCCATGTCAACTTTATATTTTCTTTTTCTCAAATGGTAACTAAAAAAATTCAGATCAGTTGGCAACTTGGCATGAGATATTACTGGTTACATTTAATTCCATATTTCTTTTTGAGCCAGTGAATCTCTTTATGTTATATGGATGTACATAATTCCATATTAAAATGTGCTTGGAGACCAAATTTCACATTTTTTGGAATTTTTTTACTATTTATTAAGTCACTTTGAAAGTTGCTGATTCGGGTGAACAGTAAAAACAGTGCAATTAAATTCTGGACCGTGTGATCAGCAACTTTCAAAGTGGCTTAATAAATATTAAAAAAATTCCAAAAAATGTGAAATTTGGTCTCCAAGCACATTTTAATATGGAGAACAACTTGAACGGTTTGGATCGACCGTTTGGACTTCGAAAATCCAAAAACAAATCGTTTGCACCAAACCCTTGGTGCAAACATTTTGAGCTTAGCCACTCTCTCTCTCTCTCTCTCTCTATATATATATATATATATTAATTTTTTCTTTGTGTAATTGTTATTCAAAACAATCATTCTAATGCATAGATAAGTCTCTGCAGGTTGTTAAGAAACTTTTGAAGCCACTAATCAGAGCTGACAGTTTTGGCGGGCAACCAGTGACAACTCCCCACCAACTTTGCCAGAAAAAGGGCAAAGATGACGAGTTCCACACTCAGCAAAAAGGCAAAATAGCTATTTTTAATGTTCTCGTTGACGGCGAGTTGGTCGGCTGTGTATCGTCTAAGCAAAAGACCGTTGCGAGACCAAATGCAGCCAAGGATGCACATGAAAAGATGAGAGGAGAAAAGTCTAATCATTCGATCAAGACGCAACATAAGAATGTAGGAAATGAGGAGGCGGCCAAACAGAGACTTAACGAGTTCTGTATGAAGAGGCACTGGCCTCCTCCTGTATACAAGTATGTCTTTGCTTTTCATTTATCCATTATCATAAGCACTTTAAGTTTAATCTTTAATTTCCATAATTCATTTTGTATGCATATATATATATATAGAGTAATGCTACGGTGCTTTGGGAAGTAAAGAGGGTGTTTTACTTCCCGCTCATATCTCCATTTTCAAAGTTCAAATAGTCGATAGGCTATCCCTATAGATATATATATATATATATATATACATGAGAAGGGATCAAATTACACCTTTTTTAGTGACACACTTTGACACCTACCATTTTCAAAGTCCAAATAGTCGATCCAAATCGTTCAACATGATGGATATATCACTACTAGAATTTCCGTTTTTACCAAGGGGGGGAAACGCATTTCCAAGCGATTGAAGGGTCCATGGAAATAAAATGGGCTATTCTGACACCTTTCTGACACCGTAAACCTTTTCCAAAGGGAGGCCTTTGGAAAAGGTATCGCATGGAAATTTTTTTTGTGTGTCCATGGAAATGAATCATTTTCGCCCTTGGAAAAAGTTTCGCATGACCAGCGACCCGCCAAACTGACCAAATATTATATTTTATTGAAGGTGCATGGAAATACTTAACCACTTGCGCATGGAAATAAGTCTGAACAAGATGGACATACTATTTCCAAGGGCTGGCCCTTGGAAATGTTTTGTTTTTTCTGTAAATATTATTTTGTAGTGAAGGTTCATGGAAATACCGGGCCAAACACGCATGAAAATGTTTTATTGATACAGTTTATATTATTTTATGGTTGGACATAATATTTCCATGGGCTGGCCCTTGGAAATGTTTAGTCCTAGAGACAGGAACATTTCTGTATATTTTAGATCTCCCTCTGAATTGTATAAATGAATGAATCACAGCAGCAAGCAAAATATGAAATAAGACAATGAATCACAGCAGCAGCAAGCAATATTTTAGATCTCCCTTGGAATAAGACAATATATGAAATTTTAATACAAAACATTGTAGCAGCAAGCAATATTGAGTTGAATGTGAATAAAATTAGCATAAAACTTATTGTGGCAGCAGCCAGCCTCTTGTGGACTCCTGCAAATGAGTGCAAGTAAAATTAGAATAAAATTCCAATAACTAATTAATCATGTTGAACACTACCAACTCAATATTGGTGTCCCAATTCCCTAGAATAAAACAACAAAAATAGAATGTAAAGTAAATTCTAATGCAAAAGGTAACACATACATGTATTTCTTAACCAATTAATATTCTTGATCGGATTGCTCCGAATAATCGGATTCCCATGGATCTTCTTCATCATTGTGGTACTCTCGCTCCATGTCATGACCTTCATCATTTCCGTCCCTCGCCATTGATTGCGGTGCATTTGATGTTGTTGGCGGAATTGAAGTTGGATCATCCACTAGTTCGAACTCGGCCGCTCCAAGGACCATTCCATCCCAATCAAAATCTCGTCTATTTGGGGCCGTGATTGGATTATCCGGGCTTTCCTCTTGGTAAAATTCAATGTTTGCATTGGCACTCTCGTCACGAAACCTTGATTTCGGGCTTGTTTTCATCGCCACCCACCATGGGCGTCTATCTGCTTTCTCCGATGCATAAGGTAGGTAACACACTTGGGTAGCTTGAGCAGCTAATACAAACGGCTCATAAGTTGCAAGGCGAGAAGTATGGTTAACCTCAACAATTCCATGTTCTTGGTCTACCCTTACACCGTTTACTATGTCGAACCAATCACACCTAAAAATAGCTACCTTGTGAGCATCATATACTAGCTCAATGACCTCTTGGAGAACACCATAGTAGTCGGTTGGTATGTCATTGTCCGATATCTCTCCTTTGATGCAAACACCGCTACTTTGAGTAGCCTTGTTTTGCCCATAAGTTTGTGTGTGAAATCGATAACCGTTGACTTCGTACCCATCATAGAAGTATGCTTGTTTGCTAGGTGTGACTCCTACCATTCGTATGTAGTCATTGCAATCTTCACGGGAATTTAGTATTTTTTTCCGTAACCAATCCACGAACCCATCTTGACGAACTTTTGGCAAATCATGTGGGCTTGTGGCTACTCCAGAGTTGAGCATGCATGTATCAAACTCTCTACACATTCCAACATATAAAGAAATTAGATGTTGGTAGGTTTTATAGTAGGTACCTTTCAGAACATTAAAAGGAAATAATTTATAAAGATTGTACCCCATGTACTTCTCGGAGATCTCTGGACAGTTAAGGACGACATAGGTGTGTGCAGCCTTCCAATCCTTGTCACTGAGAGGCCTTCGTCTTTCCCTGCCTATGGTATGGCCCGGAGTATCGAATATCGATAAATGTACCTCCGGAGACTCTATGTTAGATTTGTCTGCAAAATAGTGGGAGGAAAATGTACCAATTTCTTTGGCAATTGTCGCCTCGACAATTGAACCCTCAACTTGTGCCTTGTTCGTGACTCTCATCCTCTGTTCTTTGTTGCGTCTGTAATTGCATCAATGTTTTAGAGTTGTTTGGTGCATGTCTTAGTATAGTTTAGTAGTAGAAGAAATATGTAAGCTAAGTGGTTTTTTATTTTGAATAAAAAACAAACCTTTCACATGGATACATCCATCGAGACCCTACAGGCCCACCCATTCTAGCCTCGTATGCTACATGCACCACAAGATGCTCCATTGAATCGAAGAAGCCCGGTGGGAAAAATTTTTCCGCCTTGCACATTGTGACGATAATATCTGCTTCTAATTTCTCCAAACGAGATGTATGAAGCTCCTTGGCACAAATCTCTCTAAAGAATGATGAAATCTCACACAAAACATCCCATACGGGATCCGGGACGAAGTCTCGAAATGCAACGGGGAGAAGACGCTCCATAAACACATGTAAATCATGACTTTTCAGACCGGTGAAGGTGCAAGTGGTTAGGTTAACACACCTATCCCAATTCAATTCGTAGCCATCAGGGAACCTTACCTTCTTGAGCCATGTTAAAACAACCCTCTTTTGATCCGGATCGAGTGCGAATGATGCCTTTGGTTTTTTGAACTTTCCTGGGTTGGGTTGGGACGGAGTGAGGTGCTGGTTGGGACGATCACAATAAAGAGCCAAATCCTTTCTAGCTTTTTCATTATCCTTGGTTCTTCCACCCATGTTTAAAAGAGTGTATAACAAATTTTCTGTGAAATTTTTCTCCAAATGCATCATGTCCAAATTGTGTTGCAACAGATTATCTTTCCAATAGGGTAAACTCCAGAAAATACTCTTTTTTTGCCAATGATGTGTGTCACCATATCCCGGGATTTGTCGTGGTCCTGAATTTTTACCCCATTCAATATCTGGGATCAAAGCCACTATATTGAGCAACTGCTCTCCCGTCAATCTGGGTGGTGGTCCATCAGTCTCGACTCTATCTTTTATGAAATTCTTCGTATCAAGACGGAATGGGTGGTCCGGAGGCAGGAAGCATCTATGACAGTCGAACCAAGATGCTTTTCCACCATAGGCGAGTTGAAAGGCCTTTGTCTTTTCCATGCAATAAAAACATCCCAACCGGCCTTTGGTACCCCACCCACATAGCATCTCATAAGCTGGGTAATCACTCACGGTCCAAAGTAGTGACGCATGCATCTCGAAATTTTCTCTTTTATAACCATCCCATGTCATATCTCCATGTAACCACAATTTTTTCAATTCGTCGATTAAAGGTTCGAGAAGAATGTTGATGTCCCGACCAGGATGCTTTGGTCCCGGGATTACAAGCGCGAGGAACATGCTATCTTCTTTCATTATCATACCAGGTGGTAGGTTATACGGAAAAACAAAGACTGGCCAGCATGAATATGGAGCCGCACTCGAGTTGAAGGGCATGAATCCATCCGTGGTTAGCCCTAACCAAACATTTATCACCTCTTCCGCGAAGGTGGCATGTTTACGAGCGAAATGTTTCCATGCCTCGCCATCCGCCGGGTGCACCATAAACCCAGGTTTGACCCGCACACCCTCCTTGTGCCACCTCATAGTGTGGGCCGATTTGGCGGACATGTACATCCTTTGCAATCGAGGTGTGATAGGTAGATAACGGAGTATCTTTTTTGGAACGGGTTTTGCCTTCTTGTTGGGTCCGGAAGGCTTATATCTTGATTCGCCACAAACATCACACCGTGTCTTTTTCTTATTAGCTCCTTTGTAATATAACATACAAAAATTTGGGCATACATCTATTTTTTGATGATCCATGCCCAATTCTTCAACCATGCGCTTGGATTGGTAGAAATTTTCCGGCATTCGTTCAGCCGAAGGAAGGGTGCTTTTAATTAGACCCATGATATCATCAAAACATTTTTGGCTCAATTGGTGTTTCGACTTCAAAGCTATGGCATGTGTCATCACCGACAAGACGGTGTGTGTCTCGCATTTCAGTTCACCCGTCGAGTTAACTTTCCAAAGCGGTGTATTGGATGATTGCATCATATTGAAGAATTTTTTAGCAGCTCCAGCAGGTTGTACATCATTCCAATCGAATTCCGGACCAGCGGCATCCCTTACCATGTCACCCATTTGATCAGTGGCATTGCTCATCGGTGGACTTTGTGGCATCGCTCCTGGATGTGGCTCCCCGTGTTTGTACCACACTTGATATAGGTTGCAAAATCCATATTGAAGGAGGTGTAGTTCGACGGTTTCCACATCTTTGGTGAAGAGGTTGTCACATCTTTGACATGGACACGGTATGCATTGCCTTCCATCAACGTCGACACTCACAACCGAGGGTTTCGACAAAGCTGTTTCTATAAATTCAGTCACGCCTGCGATGAAATCGGGTTGAATACTTCCATCAGTATGATGTATGTACATCCATCCCCGATCAGTGGCCATTTTAGTATGATGTATTTCAACTCAGTTTTGTTGACAGTACAATGCACTGTGTAGTTCCTGTTTTCTGCTGGTATGAGATTCAACATATGATTAACCAAGTCTAAGAATTACAATAAATATGCAACATATAAAAGAAACACTTGGCATATCATGCTCTATCAGCCCATACAATTTTTGAATTTTTGAACCTTGGGGGCTACCTTTTTATGACAGGTTTTGAGTAATGGCCATTGCACTGTCAGAGTTCGAACGACAGAAATAGAGGAATACCAGTAGAGAATAATGAGGAATACCAGAAGGAATACACCTAATTAATGACAATAGCATAGATAACATAAATAAGGAGAAAGAGGAATACCAGTAGAGAATACGAACGACTAATCTAGAGGGCCCAGGGCAGTGATCTGACGGGGGAAGGTGAATGGAGCTCCAATTAATGAGAGGACAGGGACAGTTCAAAAAAAGGGGGAAAGATTCCGACAAAAAGTTGCAGCTATGGGAGTTGGTGATGGACTTCAAAACGGAGATGGTGAGAGAGCTCACAAGGCGAGAGAGCTCACCTGGTATTTCAAAAAGGAGGTGACTTGTTATTCCGAGGTGGCTCGGGGCTTGCGCAAAGGAGGCAGCTCTGCTTGATCTAGGTTAATGCGGAGGGATGTTATTTCTGTCGCTATACCAACAGAAATAATGGTGACTATTTCTTAAGGAACTCCTGTTTTTTGTGGCGTACCCTGATTGTACGCATAATTTGCAAGTTTAATACATGGCACTTTACCACCCATAACACCCATTCTTATCATTAGCACAACTTCAAGGAAGCCATAGTACATCCTAAGTTGATAGATAAAAACACATCCTACGTTTTTAGATAAACATAACACAATTTCATGAAAACACTATTCGAGGAAACCACTGAGAATTTAATGAAAACACAACATAAGTTCACCTAGTATTTGAACATAACACAAGTTCATGAAAACACATCCTAAGTTAATAGATAAACACATCCTACTTTTAACAATTCATATCATCAATTAGTTATATTGTTCTATTACAATTTCCTCAAATCAGGTCAAAGTTAAGGCAGATTTTTTACCAGCTGCCTCAAAACTTTTAGGGAGTTGGTTCTTTCCCACGAGCAGAATTGGTCATAGTTGGTTGAGGGCTCCCTCCCCCTCCAGAACTGTTTGTTGGTGGTTGAGCAGTTTTTTCCCCTTCGTTATGCCCCCCAACAGAAGTGCCAGCACTCTGTGACCCCTATAAAACAAAGAAAAATAGGAATAAGCCATGTGTTGCTTGAAAGTGGCTTTGCATTAACATATTAAATAATTGTGAGTTGCAGAAATGGCCTTACATTAAACGGTGGAGGTTTCAGTCCTTGAGCATTGAATAGATGTCCAAAACACTCTCTTATGTACAGATTGTGTTTTAGAATCTCGTCTATTTCAGATTTGTGGCGCTTCTCTTGAGCCTCTAACGAAGAAGCAAACTCCCCGCGTTCAGCTGCTAGTAAGTCCGCCACCTCATCCCTTGTGTATTTCCTCGGTTCTGAGTCAGCTGAGGTGGCGGTGCTCTTGGTAGGGTTATCGAACGAAGCCTCCACTGTCTCCAACACTCGGGTGGCTTTGCTCGTCCTTGACTTGTTTCCGAAGCCGAATAGCTGGCCTCGCTTATCCTCTCCTTTGACAACTTCCTCCCACAGTTCATGATCTTCCTTTTTATCACCATCCGAACCCTTAATATCTTTGAAGCTTTCCTACATTGTGTACAAATATATTATAATTGGACATATTTTTTTCCGGTTGGTATTGACACGTCTTATTGGAATCCCTAAGCTTCAAACTTACACTATTATTTGCATGAACTTCATCACTTATTTACAGTACAAATAAAGAGTGACAAAGTGAGGGGGTTTACCGCCACATCTCGTGCCCGCGTGTTGACGTACATCCTTCCAGCTGGTGAATTCCTCGTGTGTGTTCGGTCAAAAATATCCAGCAATCCCACTGAATGACCCTTCTCGGATATCTGAAATTTGTCGAAATGTTATTGATGTCAGTGTTAGTAAATGAATAAAATTTAGAAATAGAACTAAGTTACTGAAATTAGTTATCTTACCATTGCTTGCTTGTGTCGGTACGAACTCTTGGATCCCGCCACATGGTATACCACATTACGTGTTTTTATTCTGTTTTCTCGGTTGGTGGTCGATATTTGGTCCCATTTTGGAGTGGACCAAATATCGCACAAGCCCTTCCATGCTTCTACATTCTTGCACCATTTTGGAGGATGATCTTTCCACACCTGCTTATCCTCTCCATATTTCTTCTTACACGCGGCCCTTGTTTCTGTTAGTTCACGCTGATATGCTTCTGCTGCTATTGTTTCAAATACATCAAGACAACGCTTGATGTCTTCCTCAAGCCCCCACGAATACCTCTGCATGAAGTGTTCTATGATTACCAGCCTCGCTTTCGTAGGAAACATCTTGTACAACCTAAACGGTCCGGGCAAGTTCTCCAAAGTCAGGAGCCGTATTGTGGTGATCACCTTTGTGCACATGGGACTGGACGTGAATTCCCCGTCACCCACAACCAGCAGTTCTGGTCTATCTGCTGGTGGCGCAGGGTCACGAATCTTTGCAAGTCCCCGCCCACAACGGTCCTTGCTTTTATTCTTGTTTCTCTTTCTTTTTCTCTGGCCAGCAGACCCCTGAGATGCTGACTCAGGTAGCTCTTGCCCGCAGGCTGCCAAGGCCTTCGAACACTCTCTAAGGGGCCGACGCATTTGACACCTCCTACTGCCATCGTCAACACTGACAAAAAAGTGAGGTGCGCTCGACTGACCAGCCTGAAATTGCTCTCCAGTGGGATCCATTGACTGGTCAGCACCTTCCCAATTGTCCCCCGAACCCCAGGTAGAGTCCCGGGTCGAATCTGGCTGGGAAGCGGCGGTGTCAGTACAATGAACCGGTGGTATGTTAGCTGGTGCGGCCTCAGTCGGTGACGGGTCAGCACCCTCCACTACCTGAGGAGATGACTGTGGCTGGGCAGCGGGGGTGTCCGGACAACTCCCTGTCTGAACCGGTGGCTGGGCAGCGGCAGTGTGTGGCTGTGTAGCTGGTGCAGCCTCAATTGGTGACGGGTCAACACCCTCCACTGCACAAGGAGGTGCTCGGGAAGACACCCGCTGAGGACACGACGGTGGCTGAGCAGCGGGGGTGTCCGTACAACTCCCCGTCTGAACCGGTGGCTGGGAAGCGGCGGCGTCAGTACAATAACCCGGTTGCTGGGCAGCTGGTGACGGGTCATCACCCTCCATTACCCGAGGAGGTGACAGGTCAGACCCCTGAGGTGGAGATGACGGGTCAGACCCCTGAGGTGGAGATGACGGGTCAGACCCCTGAGGTGGAGATGACGGGTCAGACCCCTGAGATGGAGATGACGGGTCAGACCCCCGAGATGGAGATGACGGTGACTGGGGAGTGGGGGTGTCGGTCTGAACTTTCCTCTTATTAGGAGTTGGGATGTAGAGTAACTTGGCACCACTCCGTGTTATCGCATGCACAACAGGTGCCTGCGCACACACCGGGGGGCCGGTTTCTTCAGCAGAGGCACTTTTGGCAGGGGTGGCAGTGGTGGCAGAGGGGATACCGGTGGCTGAGCACTCACCGAGGGGGTCGGTTTCTTCAGCAGAGGCACTTGTGGCAGGGGATCCTGCACCGCACTTGTCATCCCCGGACTGCTACTCGGATTGAGTCTCGGGGATTTTCGACGTTGCACGAACGCATACTTGTTTTTATCACCGTCCTTATCCATGTAGCCTGTGAATTTAACACATACATTAATATTGTAAGGTAACAAATCAGACATTTTACTGTAAGTAATCCTTATCCGACTGGCAAGGCGACATTGCTCAGCTGATACATACATAACGCAGCTTAATTCAATTGATTTCTATTATTAGTCATTTTAGGAACTTTCAATTCAAAATGTATTTCCTATAAAGTGCCTCTCCTATTGTACCGATCAGATTTTCGAATTGTTCAGTAAAATTGAGAATTTCTCATTTGTTCAAATCTGATAGCCAATATCAGAGTTTTAAAAAGAAAGAATTTCTGATTTGTTTACTTTGTCTTTTGAAGCTTTCTCTGTTTTTCTCTTTCAAATCACCATTTCTAGGTTAAGAGCAGTTTTATCAAATTGGGGTGAAGAAGGAGAAAGGAAATCTCAGTTTTAGAACAGGGGTAAAATAGATGGGGAAATAAGAAAGTATTTCAACTTTCAATGGGGAAATAAGAAATTTCAGTGTTTAGATGGGGAAGTTGGATATTATGAAAATTTTGAAATTGGATAATTTGAAAATTTTGATGGGGAACTTTGATATTTCAATCCAGTCCTGCTGTTAAAAAAACTTCACCTGTGCTACATTTTCAATCCAGCCCTGCCGTTAAAATTTTTCAGGACCATTTCCAAATTGACTTCCCGTTCCTACCCTTTTAAATTCAGCGAAGAACAACTAAAAAATATTCACATTTTCCTTCCATCAATTCCCAAAATAAAATATGTAACACAGAATTTATAGAAAAACTCAGAAATTTTCAGATTTTCGCAAAATCATAATCCTTTTTAGATCTGAACCATATCAGAGAACAGAATACCAACCGGTACCGCGGCAACATAGCATTTAAAATTAAACCCTAAATCTAAACCCTAAATTTAAACTTGAACATAGCATTTATCCGTACTAATAATGGCTTATCAACCCTAAACCCTAAATGGAAAAAATCCCAAATTTTCATTCAATCAATCAATTCTAGTAAATTAATCTAATGAAGAAGAATAACTTACCCGGTTGTCGTCGATTGACAGATTGTGAAGAGAGTGAGTTTGGGGGTGATCTCCAATCGACTGAGAAGAGTGCGGCGGTAGGGTTTTAGCGGTAGGGTTTTAGGACGGCTGGGGTGGGGATTAGAGAGTAGGCGACCCTACTTTGTCCGATCGTTATGGCGACTATGCGATCGACCGGGAAGAGGGTATGATTTTTGGAAGAGGGAAGTGATCGGGTTTCTTGAGGAGTGGAGAGGGGGTGGAGAGACGAGGGAGGGACACAACTCTGTGCAGCTGCTTTGTTCTCCAAACTGGTTTTAAAAAAAAAACACTAAGTCATTCGATTCTATAAGGAGTTCTGCACCATATAAAATGCGATGTTAACACGGAACCCTCAGTCATGCGCTGCATCTAAATCCCAACACTTCGATCGGTTCCTTGCGCAAATCTCCGATCTCAAAAAAATTTAATATGTGAATCTTAACCCCTTTATACGGTTGATCTTAAGTTGTACCTCTTGTAATTCCTTTGAATTAACAGCGGATCAAAGGGTTCCATCTCAGCGCTCCTCGCCTTCACTGAGGTCCCATGCCCATAGGACCTACTTCTAGGTTCAATTAGCGCTAACAGCATACGATTTGCATTAAGATCTGTGCGAACGGAAATTGATATAGACTAGCACGTATTTTGATGCGTATGAATCTTGATTCAGATCGGCTGGTCATCACACTTATCGAACCAAAGTAGGTCCGATGGGCATCGGACCTACTCTGAATTGGTTCAAATCTGAGAATTTTTATCCCATTTGCGTTCTATGAAACGGAGCAATCCATTGGTACCTGGGAACCCTTCATCACAGATCGTACGGTCCAGATGTTGTAGCCATAACCTGATTGTAATTAATGTACAAAAAAAATATGAATAAATTCTCAAAAAATATAAAACTTGTTTTTAACGTCTTATAATTACAAATCATGCAACTCTGGTCATTTTTATATAATTTTATCATTTTTATCCTATTCAAACTGAGTCAAGAGTTTTCGACCGTTGATTTTCGTACTACAAATCAACGGTTGATCTGCAGTGAAATCACATCTAATTTTTTTTTAAATGATCAAGTTTCTACCAGGAACCTTAAAAACAAAAAAAAATTAGGTTGTAACAGTTATAGCCTTCGATCTAATGTGTAATATTTGTAGCCCTACGATTTGACTATATTCCATCGATTGGATGGATGTGCAAATGAACATCAAATTATCTCAAACTCACCAACATTGCAGTAAATGCAACAATCTTTAGTTTGAACGGTTCAGATCAAGCAACCGACAACGGTCATCGATTTTCCTTCATTATGTCACTCAACAAGAGTTGAAGTTCTATGGTGGATAATGTATGACACAACTCATTGCATGCACACATGCATATACAACTATGCAATTTAATTGGTTAATTATTTTTTACAATGATTTGAAAAGGTTATAGCATTATATTTGATATATATTTCTTAAATTTTATTTTAATTAGACCTACTTTATAAAATTAATTTTGTTGTACCTCATTAATTGCTTAAAATTCACTAGTTGTTTATCATAACTTATAAAAATATATATTGATATCTCGTATTCATATCTATATTTTGACCTTAAAATCGTACCAAAACCTGTGTTTTAATCTATAAATTCGGTTATAATTCATTGAATATATATAGAATGTGGTGCTGCTGCAAGTTATTCTTATTCTGCAGGAATCGGGCGAAATCGAGAAGAAATCTGGAATTTAGAAGTCTCTACACGGTCCGTGTAACATTCCACACGGGCCGTGTCAATCTCGACTCGACCGATGACACGACCGCATGAAGACCGCTGACTCGACCGCATGAAGAACACAGGCACACGGTCCGTGTAGAATTCCACACGGGCCGTGTCAAGCAATTTTGGAAACAAATCCAGAATTTGGAAAGAAAGCTAAGGAATGGAAGGTCGGCAAAACGAGTATATAAGCGAGATTTCTTGCACCAGAGAGGTCATTCTGGAGCAGAGAAGCATATTCTAGGGTTTGGTCTTGACGGCTAAGCTTGGAGACGAAGTTGAGAAGCGAAAGACGCAAATTTTCGACGGATCTTCTTTATTCTTCGGGTTTTGTCATGGCTAATCTTCTTTTTACTTCTTTTATTTGTTTTAGAACCATGTCTGAGTAGATTTCTTAGTTTCTAGGGTTGTGATGTAATCGAATGTTTTGTTTTGTATGTTAGTTATTGAATTCTTTTGTTGAAATTTGTGTTTGCTTGATTGTGATTGATTTTAATTGCTTAGTGTAAGTTATTTGATTTTTATTGGTTTACCACTAGATGAATGATCACATCTAGAAGGTACTTTGGCCCTTATAATCTCTTAACCAAACTAAGTACATGAGGTAGGATTAGTGATCCGAAAGGTGAAACCAACTAGTAACCGACAGGTGAACATTTCCTCATATCGACGGAATGAGGTTACCTTTAGTATTCCAACCAAGCAACTAGGCAATTCAGACCAACATACGACAGTTGAGGTCTAGAACCCGACGAGGGCATATATTGCAATTCCATACCAAGTTAATGAACCAACAGACGACAGTTGAGGTTTAGGAACATTAGGTCTGGTCAGTAGAACCCTACACAAAGGAACAACACAAAGAAAACAATAACTGCTGCATTCACTCGAGGGCCACACGGACCGTGTACGACAGTATACGGCCCGTGTACACTGACACGGCCCGTGTAGGACACTACACGGACCGGGCACCTCGAGGCAAAACTGAGATGAAGTCATAACCCTGGAAACGCCTTTTACATCTGATTTAAACCAAGTTTATTTACTTCTTTGCATTTCATTATTGTCATTGAACTGTTAGGAAATTTTAGAAACCAAAACCAACCTTTTCCAACTTCTAGTCTTTATTTAATTTAGGTGAAATTCTAGATTAAATCTGAACCGTCCCTGTGATCGATACCCGATAATATACTGCTCGATAGGATTGTATACTTGCAGTCTGAACCGAAAAGTGTGTTTAAGGTTAAAAAGTACAGTTTACTGTACTGAAACTTTGTACTATACCTTTTTGGTGTAACATATATCTTGCAATCTAATATGACACAACAATAGCTATACATTTTTTTCACAATGACAACATCATTTAAACTTCTTTGTTGTATTATTTTTTCATCAATTACTAAATCTTCTCTCACAATAATATATTACTCATAAAATTTGAAATTAAATTGTCAAAATCTCATCTGTCCATCACAGTTATAGAGGTACTAAGTGTCTTCATCTGCACAGATCAGTTAAGGTTGAATACAGCGCACCATAGGTTTATTTCAAGTTGTACTCCATAGTTCTTTGTGCTGAGAGAAGTTCAAACTGCTCTGTTTGTTGTTCCGAAAATCCACATGTTCATATGTGCATAGCAGTTAATGTTACGCACGGCGCACTATAGTTTATTTTCAAATTGTTCTTCATAGTTATATGGGCACCACACAGCTGAAACTGCTCTGTTAATTTACTAAAAATTTCACTACCCCCCATCGCAGCGAGATACTTTCGTCTTTCCCCCCAAAACACCAAAATTATGCCGCCAGATATTTCCCCCACATTTCGCCCTCTACTTATTCTAACGCAAATTTTGACCTTCTCCTCCCCTCGTATGTACCCTACCTCGTTCTCATTGTCTCACAATGCCTGTCTACAAGGAATTCCGAAGCTAGTAGACGATGGCTGAAGGTTAAGCTAGTAGACGACGGCCACTCATTTCCATTTGCCGATCGACATACATTTCAATCTAGGGTTCCATTGTGCTACACTCAAGTTTATATTTTCTCTCTACTCAGAGTTAGTTGTTTTGTGCACTTCAAGTCCAATCTTGGTTCACTTAGGGTTTAATCGTTTGTTCACAAATGGTTTAATTTGGGGAGAAATAGGTTGTCTACAATGAAGTCAGTCACTCTAGTAACTTAAATACACAATTTATTGTTGACAAAAGGGGAAAAAACAGATTTACAGATTTGATTGTTGGAGTCATTTCTTTTTTTTTTCCTTAATAAATTTAGTAACTTGAAAACAGAATTACACATTTGATTTGTTTAGCATATGTTTGATTTTACCACACTATTTATTAACCTTTGTGAGTGGGCTATACACTGATGTTAGTTGGTTTAGGTGTCACAATAGGGAAATTTTATAAAGGGTTAATTTACTATTTACCCTCTTAGACTTCTTCAGTTTCTTATTTACCCCTATATTATTTGTTATATTTAATATACCCCTGAACTATTTTTATCTTCTTCATTTTATCCATAGAGTTAATTCCTCACATTTAGATGTTATTAAAGATATATCTTTCCCCATTATACCATCTACTTTATAAAATTTTGCATGTTTGTACCGGCTAAATAATTATTTTGGGCATAAAGGCACTTCTCAGCAGTGGAGATGAAAGTACAATAGAGTGAGCTAATACTCAAAAATTAACTTGTTCATATTACTTAAAAAACTTCTTTGATTTCCTACACTTTTTTCTTTTGGGTTAATTTCCATATTCCCTTCAATACTACTTTGATTTCCAATTCACCCTTACACTCTCTGTTATATCTAATACACCTCTCCACTCTTAATCATATTTCTTATTTACCCTAAGAGTCAATTCTCTATAGTTAAGTATTGTCAGAATTTTAATTTTCCCTTTATACCCTTGCTTCTTTCCCTTAATCTTTTTAATACGTAAATGGGTTGCAACGGAGAAAACAAAAACTGAATTTTTTGTTACTAATATGTAGTATCCTCGAATGAATTAGAGAATATTACTAGAGAATTTGTGAATTTGAGTTACTCAAGTTCAGAATTGGTTACTAATATTATCGAAGTTGACTGTTTCATATTAATGCAACGGGCAATCCTGTTTTTATTGGAAATTAAATTATATCACGTAAATGTTTATTTTTATCATATGTCAGATGGCTCCTAGAAAGACGGGTCTAACAAGAGCAACTTCTTCAAAAAGAAGGAAGAAAATCCAACAAACACAAGAATCACTCGTGGTTGGTGAGGGTTCAGTTGCTGGTGTGGAAGGTGAAATTACAACAAGTGAACCCCCCCGGAAAAAGGGGCGAGGCCCTGGAATCATCAGAAAATCGACTGACATATTGGAAGACCGACCCATAATCTGGCCAATTGGGCATCGTGAGTTCACTTGTGATTCTAATCCACAGGAGATAACAGCAGCAATCACCAGGTCCCTCTTACTTTGTACACTATTCCTTTCTTTCATTTTACTAATCACACTTGACGAGTAAAACAAGGTCATGTTTGACCATTATGCAAAACAGCCATGTTGAACCTTTGAAATATGAAAAAAAAACATGAAAGTCCATGCTTTTTTGTTGTACTGGTGCATTTTATCAGCTATCCTGTAACCCCATCAAAAAAGCATGCAAGTCCCCACTTTTCAAAATATGAAAAAAAGCATGTAAGTCCCTACTTGATCAGGTTTGACCATTGGACTTGTATCAGAATTCCTTTCAACATAATGTAAATAACATGGAAATATAATGCTGTTACTTGACATTTCCATCAATAGACTAGCGTTGAACCACATGCCCGGCCCATTGAGAAGTTTCCATGCCTTCGATGATACCACGAAGAACAATATCGAGTTCTTGTTTTTGGTAACCTTTATTCATATATGTTTTCATTCTTGGAATTAGAAAAATAACCTCAATGGCTGAGGTTAATTAGTAGTTTTAGCAAGACAATCACAACTGTCATACTAATGCTAATGGAAATATCTACATTTAACGGGTCCAAAAATCACCAAAACTGCAATTCTAGAACTCATAAGTTTGGGCCAGGTTGTAATAGGGTTTAGACATTTATTAAATTGCAATTCTAGAACTGAAATTGTACATTACTAAATTTCATTTCTTGCCAAATACAATCCCTGACAGATTTGAACAAAATTACAACTACAAATTCACTTGGGTCAGTGTGTAGAAAACAACAATCCTTCACATGGCAAACAGCATCACTAATGCAATTTTTACCAAGTGTACATTTACAGCCAATTAAAAGGACGTACACATTTATTTTTTGTAGAAGAAATTTAGGTACCATGCAGATGAAGATCCACTCCATTGTCGGAATGTCCTGCATGCCATAGCAGCAAAAAGATATAGCGAGGAGCTGCACGAGGCCAGGGACGCTTGCTTCAAGAAATTTGGCAATAACATACAAGCATGGAAAGAATGCGTTCCCCATTGGTGCCTTGATAATCCCCATTGGCACAAGCTTTGTGAAATCTTTGCCACAGAGGCGTGGCAAGATATGAGTGCAACAAACAAGGTTAACCGCACAAAGACTGGACGCAAAGTCGCCCACCATGGGGGATCAGCAAGCGCACATCAGCACTTTGCAAAACTGGTATGCCTCATGAACACCTTTGCAAATTAGAAATTATTTGTAATTAAGAATACAACTTAACATCAAGGACGACTTGTTTATTCCTTTTCATGTGGAGACAACATTAAATAAAGGGAAAAAGCCACCAATGAGGGCACTTTTCATCCACCTTCATTGTGCTAAAGAAAATGGCAAATCACCAATTGTTGCCAAAATGGAAGCTGCTGTCGCCGCCGCGGAGGTGGAGTCTGGACCAGCATATCTCAGGGATGCTAATGGGGTAATTGATCCAAGTACAAACGAGGCGAACACACAGCTTGAAGATATGGACATCAACTCCTTGCAGTTTACAAATGATAAAACACAAGCAGTATATGTAAGTGGTAGTCTGTACATATATTCGCTGGAATTTCATACCTCAGTACATAATTTGAAGCACACACATAACTTCCCTTGTTCTGATAAACTAGTGAATCACACAATTTATTAGGACTTTAAATGTGTCTTGTATAGTATATCATGCTACCAACAATGTTCTTCCTCGTTTCAATTACTTCTTATCATTCATTTTATTAGGACTTGAATTGTGTCTTCAAGTTCACTACTTTGATTTTAATTTAAGTCAAATAGTTTATTTTATAAGGTCCAAATCCCTAAAATAGATTAGTACATGATACCTAAGTACTTCAATGATATGAGTACTTAAAATAGATAAGTACTCCAAAACACTACGAATTATCAGAACATAGTATCTCTTTTTAACTGAATTTAACAATATTCCATATTTTCCGTATGTTTCCATCCATAGCAAAAAGTGAACAGCATGGTGGCTGATGAGGCCAATTCCAGCATGGACGAGAGCACCATGTTCTTGTCAGCTGTTGGCGGATCAAGCCATGGTAGGGTACAAGGTTTTGGAAGCATGCTTGACGATAGGGTGCAAAAAGCAAACAAACAAACCAGGCCCAACAACACATCATGTTCTGTTTCGGGCCTGACAAACGCTGGAGAAGAGACACACTTATCTCGCGCTGAATTACAAGCGCTCTTGGCTGACAGTGATCGTCGTCAGGCCGAGGAAAGGGTTGAGCGGAAAAGAGAACTAGCACAATATGACTTCTACATCAAAAAATTATTCAGCATGCTTGGTTCACAAGTGCCCACTGAACAGGTAATTTAGACTAATTTTAGGACTAATGTATGACACTTTGGTTTTAAAGTTCGTTGCTGTGTTGACAGATTCTAATATGACCCTTTGGTTATAAGTTGCTTGTTAAAATCATCATATCATCTATCTTACACCTATGTTGTGCAGCATTATAAATAAGGTTTGTGTGGTGCTTCTTAATTAGCCATATTCCTTACTTGTACATTTATGTGGTGCTACTCTTCTTTTGCAAATTACAATACCAGCAGTTCTTAGGGTCTTAGCCATAGTGATTACAATAAAATTCAACAATCTAGTAAGATTTGTTTTGTGCTGCTACATAAGCCCTATATAATACTTGTAAATTGTAATATAGAAATTCACAAATTAAGTCACCCCTCAAGTTATTGATATAACTGTTTATCGTGCATTCAACAGTAGTTTGTTGCCTTTGCTACTGATATATAGTGGAATGGGTGGCATACTATACTAACTAAATATTTTTGGCTTTGTTCAACTTAGGCTCAAGTACCAAATCTTGGGGCTCAGCCAGTGGTGACTGGGAATTTAAGTACTTTTCAGGTGTCACTTGTTACTCACGAATTAATGTTTTAGCTGTTATAAAACAGATCCTACTATTGTCATCTCCAAATTATAACACGTGCTTGCATTTTCAATGCTTAGGGTCACGGTTCCACCTCTCAACCATCTCATGAAGGAGCTTCACACATTCAGCCGGGCATCTCCCAGGTAAAGAGTTTTACAAGGGGATCTTTAATTTGGCATGAAAACAAGCAGCTAATTGAGGGAGGGGGGTTATAAATAAGAAAAGGTGAATTATAACCCTTGTTATGTGTCCATGTGTAGGGAGAAAAGATTTGTCTATAGCGAGAGAGACGATTGGTAAATTAATTTCACGTAATTCAATATATAGGTCGGTTATTCTTGTTGTGCATAGGATTAATTTAAGGTAAATTTTTCCGGAGACAACTGAACTTGGTCCCCGTAAATTTTAATCTGGTCAAGTATTGTATACAGTAACAAGATAAATTTGATGTAATTAAACACATTTGTTATTGTTTTTTATATGTACCAATTGCAAACTTATTAAGTTAATTGGGACAAAATATAACAATTGTAGTGACTCCAAAAGTACAACTTAAATTAAATAATCAATGTATAGCATGAGAGAGTTTATAGTGATTTCTAAATAAATTTACTTATTTATATATAATGATCTTGCATAAAATTATTTTAGAGTAATGAATTATAACCACATTGAGGGTTCCTCTTGCTAATGTTGTTATTTGTGATTCCAATTACCAAGTATAGTGCAAACTTCTATTTTTTGAGGGAAGGGGTTAGCACAATTTATTTTCTGAATTATAACCACATTGTGGGTTGCTCTTGCTATTGTTGTTATTTGTGATTCCAATTATCAAGTATAGTGCAAACTTCAGTTTTTTTAGGGAAGGGGTTAGCATAATTTATTTTCAAATTCAATAACATGCTATCCATATTCTACACTTAGGGTCTGCCAAGTCTAACACCACGAAATCAAGGAGGGTCTTTCACAGCACTATTAAATCAAGATGGACGCGATGAACTTGCCACAGATGGAGCCGGGTTGAACACATGGTTCGGTCAGTCTAGCTTCATCGTGGACCGGCCCTTCTAGGGTGAAAAAGTGTGCCACAATGGACTTACTGTATATCTTAGTTCTAACAAATGCTTAACAGGGGTAACTTATTTTCTGGCGTTCTGTTAACAGGTGGAGGTATATTTTGGTATATTTTGGTATATTTACAAGGAAAATATAGTTTTGTTTTTGTAATGTGTTTTGCACATATTTTGGTACAATGTATGATGACAATATGTTAAGGTTATTTGTATGCTTTCGATCAAATTAGATATCAATGTGTTTGCTTTTATTTGGTATAATGGGAAATGGGAAATGGGAAACAGTACCGGGTTGGTACAGGGAGCAATACCGGGTTGGCAAGCTGGTACAGTACCAGTTAGTATGTCATTTCCATGGGTATCTCCATGGAACAACGAGAACAACCTTTCATGAAAATATTAACGCTTCGAATAATTCTTGTGGGTCCCACGTTGTCTATCCATGGAAATATACTGTGGGGCCCACCTACGCTCCCTTGGAAATACTCCGGTGGGACCCACGTTAGATGCCCTTGGAAATAACTAGGTAGGCCCCACCTTAACCACCCTTGGAAACACTCTGTGGGTCCCAGGTTCGCTAGCCCTTGGAAATAATCAAGTGGACCCCACCTTAGGCAACCTTGGAAATACTTAGTGGGTCCCAGTTACGCTACCCTTGGAAATATTCAAGTGGGCCCCACATACGATGCTCTTGGAAATAATCCAGACAGGGGCCAGGTGTGAAACTATTTCCAAGCGTTACTTTTCCAAGGGGGCGCGCTTGGAAATGAAAAGGACAGACTATTTCCAAGCGGAGCGCATGGAAATGACAATTTTTTGAGTATTTCCATGGAGGCTTGTTGCGACGCTACACGGGTTTTTTATTATAAATAGCCGTGAAGAATGGTTAGAGAGCTACACGATTTTGTATCAAATATTCGGTATAAAGGGTAATGCTACATGGATTGTTTAATAAATAACCGTGTATGATTTGTGAGAGAGATACACGGATTGTTAAGTATAAATCCGTGTATAAAAGGCTTTGTAGGGTTTTGTGCACTATAAAAGGGCACCTTCTCTTCGAGAGGCCTTCTCCTTCCAGCGCCGTTTTGATCAAGTAATTAATACTCTCTCTCTCTGTATTGAACTGATCTGATTTCTGCAAAGGCTAGCAGCTGGAATCTGACATCTTTCAAGTTTTTATTTTCTGATCTCTATCTTTCTAAGGTTAGTATATACATATTTTCCTTTTCTCTCTCTAATTTTCTGTTCATTAATTATTATTGCTTATTTAATTAGGTGTGTAATATATTCATGCGTGCTTGATTTCTTAATTAGATAATGTAAATAATTAGTGTATTGTTGTCTAATAACCGACCTATAGATGCTTTTAGGTCCATGCCCGTTCAAAATTAATCCAATAGGGATTAATTTTGGACAGTCCCCGTTTGGGACTGCTCTTTGAATATTGTGTCTTATTTAGAATGTGAACACATATTAGCGGGATTTAATTAGTATTTGAGGAAAGTTCGACAGTATTTTCTCTTATTGCTCCTAGGAGTATGTGGTTCGTACGCATACTTGGGGAGTTAAGGGGAAATGCTGCCGAATTTTTCTCAAATACTAATTAAATCTCGCTAATATGTGTTCACATATGGGACATAATATTTAAAGAGTGGGTTAGGATTGTAAACTGACCCTTTGTAAGCCCAAAATTTGGTACAATTTATATGTTGATCATGCATGATTAATTGATCAATTCATTTTTTTTAATTTAATTTACAGATGGATCGAAGTTGGATGTATGAATTGCGACGTGACAGTGAAGAATATTTGGTTTACGTTGATGAGTTTATAAAATTTGCTGAGAGGTATAGAGTGAGGAAAAAAAAAGACATTTTGTGTCCTTGTAGAGATTGTAAAAATATTTTAAGATTTGGGGACTCTGAAGAAATTAGAGCTCATTTAATTTGTCAGGGATTTAAGAAGAGATATACATGTTGGATCATGCATGATGAGAAATTTGGTGAAAGTAGTAGTACCAATAAAGATTTTAATCGTTGTGAATTGAATGATGAGAATGTAGAAATTTCTGATAATTTTGAACTTGATTGGAACGAGGATTATGAGGATGTTGAAATTTTTGATAATGTTGAACCCGGAAACGACGATGATGAGATGGAGATGAATTTTGATGAAAATGTAGAACACGAGTTTATTGAAAATCTGGAGGAAATGTTTCGTGATGCGGAAGATGAATTAGTGATAAAAATTATGAGAAATTCCAAAATTTGTCTAATGATTCCAAAAAGCAGTTGTATCCCGGGTGTACCAAATTTACGAAACTGTCAGCTGTGTTGCAATTATTAAACTTAAAAGCAGACAATGGTTGAAGCGATAAGAGTTTCACGTCCTTATTACAGCTTTTACAAGAAATGCTCCCAGATAACAACGAGTTACCCGGTACAATATATCAGGCGAAGAAGCTGATATGTCCAATGGAGTTGAAGATCGAAAGAATACATGCATGTCCGAATGACTGTGTATTGTACCGTAACGAGTACGAGGCCATGCATGTTTGTCCTAAATGCGGTGTTTTACGGTATAAACGTAAGGACCTAGACACTGATGATTGTAATGAGGACAAAAAGGGCCGGCCTCCGGCTATGGTGTTGTGGTATTTGCCGATAATACCGAGATTCAAACGGTTATTTGCGAATTCTAAGGATGCGAAATTATTGCGTTGGCATGAAGAAGAGCGCAAAAAAGACAGTAAACTAAGGCACCCGGCCGATTCTCCTCAGTGGAGAAACATTGATAGACATTTCAAAGAATTTGGTTCCGAAATGAGAAACCTTAGGATTGTGGTGAGCACAGATGGAATGAGTCCGTTTGGAAGCTTGAGCAGTCGGCACAGTACTTGGCCAGTTCTTATATCCATCTACAATCTTCCTTCTTGGTTGTGCATGAAACGCAGATATATAATGATGTCATTACTAATCCAAGGACCCAGACAACCCGGAAATGACATAGATGTATATCTCGCACCATTAATTGAGGACCTCTAAAAATTGTGGCATGCTGGCGTCCCGGTCTGGGATGCGTACAACAAAGAGGTCTTTCAACTGCGGGCCATGGTATTTTGCACCGTAAATGATTTCCCCGCGTACGGGAATTTATCGGGTTACACTTGTAAAGGAGCAAAAGCGTGCCCTATCTGTGAAGATGACACGCAGGTGCTGAGGTTGAAAAACTATAAAAACAATGTTTTTATGAGGCACCGTAGGTTTCTTCTTGTTAATCACCCATACCGTAAGAAGAAGAAATCATGGAGTGACCCGTCGTCCATTAGACGGGAAGAGTGTCTTTAAGCGGGTAAAAAACCTTGAAGTTGTTTTTGGAAAATGTGCCGAAGCACCACCGAAGAATATTTGGAAAAAGATGTCCATATTTTGGGAGCTACCGTACTTGGAATATTTAGAAGTGAGACATTGCATAGATGTCATGCATGTTGAAAAAAATGTTTGCGACAGTTTGATTGGTTTATTATTGAACATTAAGGGGAAGACTAAATATGGTATTAAAGTTCGAAAAAATATGGTAGAAATGAGAATACGACCCGAGCTTGCACCGCAGGAGAAAGGGAAGCGCACATACCTACCCCATGCACTGTGCACAATGTCGAAGAAAGAGAAAACAAGCTTTTGTGAATGCCTTCATAGTATTAAAGTTCCATCGGGGTATTGCTCGAATATTAAGAAGCTGGTGTCGATGAAGGACCTGAAATTGCTTGGTTTGAAATCCCATGACTGTCATGTTTTACTGACACATATGATTCCTGTTGCAATTCGGGGAATTACCAAAGCACGTTCGGGAAACCATTACGAAGTTCTGTACTTTCTTCAATGCAATCAATTCCAAAGTGATAGACCCTCTAAAATTGGACTATTTGCAAAAGGAGGTCGTCATTACTCTTTGCCAACTTGAAATGTATTTTCCGCCATCTTTTTTCGATGTTATGATTCACCTTGCTGTTCATCTTGTGAGAGAAATTCAGATCTGTGGTCCCGTGTTCCTGCGGTATTTGTATCCATTCGAGAGATATATGGACATCTTGAAAAAGTACATAAGGAACCGACATCGACCCGAAGGTAGCATTATAGAAGGATATTCCACAGAAGAGGTGATTGATTTTTGCACCAACTACATGGCCGGTGTGGATCCTATTGGCGTTCCGTATTCTCGATACGAGAGAAGGCTCCAAGGAGTCGGGACAATTGGGTTGAGAGCCGTAGTTGCTGATATAAATGAACTACAAAATACACATTTTATTGTACTACAGCACATGACAGATGTTGCTCCCTACATATATGAGCACATGACAATCCTTTAACAACAGAACTACACGAGAAGTCAGAAGTGGCTTACTAACGAGCATAATCGTTCTTTTATAGGATGGCTGAAAGAAAGAGTGAAGTCACACCCCGTACCTGAAATTGTTAGACTTCTGGGCGAAGGACCCCAAATTGTTGTCAGAACATTTCAAGGATACGAAATTAATTGATATACTTTTTTTTAGTGTTGGTGTCCTAGACCCAGATCATATCTATGATATGTTTAGTTTTTTAGTGAATGATTTTTATCATTTTGTACCTTGAGTATTCATATTAGTGGATCATTTGAGTTGATGACTTAAATTGTAGAACTTCACAATGAATAAATTTGTTTACTCTTAAATGTCTCTTATCTTGGCAATCAGCAAGGTACACTGGTTGACCACATAAGATAAGTGTAATGATTAGATGATGGCCATGTTCTACAGGTTATACGATAAGGAGTTATCGATCTAATCACACATGTGCATACATGGAGATGTATGGCACTGGACAGACCTAAGAATGAAATATCATATGGATTGTGTTATGTGTCATTGATATTTCATTGTGTCTAGAATTCTTTGGTTGAGATATTTATTTTTCTTACATAAGAGATGTGTATTGTTGGTACTGTCCAACGCTCTCTTTAACCAGGAGTTATATAGGCAGTTACTGCAGTGCATATAACTTATGCGGAAGAACAATACGTATCAAGAAACCATTGTCCCTTATATGTTAATATAAGCGATGATATCTCTGGGCCCCTTGATAAAGTTTGTATTATGTGCATGCAATATGATTATATGATAATCATATCATAATTAAACTTCAGGAAATCAAGAAAGAATAATTGATAAAGATGACACATTCCTACCTTACGATTATTTGGATATCATGTGGCAAGGAATTGACACAGCAACATTTTTAATGTTACAGGGATCGTGATTTTGCATTGTGTTTTTTCATCCACATCATTTGGGTAATCAATATACCATGGCTAGTTGTATCATTGATTTATGGAATTAAAATATTTAATTTTATTGCCATAATGATGGAATCCCATAGGGTCACACCATATGAAAGATTAAAAGAAAATATATTAATAAAGCATATGTGATATGTATATAATATGTGCTATGTTAATTATAAGGAGTTATAATTAATTTGTACAAATTATATGTTATTAATATATGAACAATTTTTTATGACATTGAGATGTTGTAAAATAATCCTACTAATATTTAAAGTATGTGTGACATATTTTAAAATTTCTTTTGACACATGAGAGATGCATATAAATTAACATAGAATATTAATTTATATGTTGGCCTTTTAATGTATGGGATTGTGGACTTAATTAAATATTAATATGATTAGTATGTTTAAGCCCAAAGTCCAAATATATGCTGGGGAGAATTGATTAGTGATGGCATGATTTAAGAAATATTTAAATATGTCATTAAATCTAATCAATCTCATTAAAGAGAAAAGAAATTTATGGACATATTTTTTAGGTAAATTTGAAATGGAATTTGAAAGAGCAAATATTAACCATTCTAGACGTATGACCTATGTAATCTGTAGCCCTTGGAGTCTAGAATCCAATGGTGAAGATTTCAAGTCGTTTGGAGTTACCTAGAAATAGATATAAGGGTTTTAGTACCGAAAGGTCAAATTCAGTGAATTATATCTTGGCCGAAATTTGCTCTTTTCTCCTCTCTCCCATTTTTCTCTCATGAGTTGAGATCTAGAAATCCTCTAAGAAGTTTTCAGAAATTAACAAGAGGGTTAAACTAGCTAGGATTAAGGTTCTACTTGTTAATCTCTTACTAGCCTTAGAGATACAAGTATTTCTTTAATCTTTCGGTGGATACCTAAGGAGGCTTGTCATTTGAAGGGCTAAGCACAACCACCATTGAAAGAGAAAGGGAATAAGAAGTTACTAAGCAAGACAACCCTTCTTGATTTGATTTGGAGATCAAATCCAATGTATTATGTTATTCCCTTCTTGATTAGACTAATTAAGATTGTTTCTTGCACTTACAATAACTAGATCGTTTGTTTTGAGTCGAATAAATTTTTTGTTTTATTCCTTGCTATCCACGCAAAGTGAGAAGAGCACGATGCAAAATAGTGGGGCGACGTTGGTGGCGATGTCTTAAGAATTCAGTAGATCCGGAGATGGCCGGGCTGTAATAGCATCAAAGTCATATTATGGCGTTATTGAAGAAAAATTTGGGAGCTCGTTTACAATCCTCACCTGAGCATTCCCTTGTTTCGGTGTCAATGGGTCGAAGACCGGGGTGTTAAAGTTGATAACGACGAGTTCACACTCATTGATTTTAACAAAGTTGGGTATGTTGATGATCCGTTTATACTCTCCAAGGAAGCCACCCAAGTCTTTTATGCCACCGACCCGAGTGATGATAGGTGGAGCGTCGTCCTATCCAGATTAAAAAGGATTGTTGGGGTAGAAAATGTCGTCGATGAAGAAGAGTATGACCAGTTCGACGAAATACCTTCATTTTGTGCCGACATGCAACCTGAGGTAGCAACAATTGAAGAAAACGACGGAGCAAACTAAATGCGATCCGACCACAATGAAGGATTATGGGCCGAGGGTAATGTTGAAAAGGAGAAAAAAAAGCCGGTGTGTAATATTTATTTTTTGTTTAAAATTGAAACTTTTAATATTTCTTTTTTAGAAACAACTTTGTAATAATAAAACATTTCTAGTTCAAATATTAGTATTAGTTTTTAAAATATTAGTGAATTCTTAAATAATGAAAATAAAATATCAAATATTAGTATTAGATTTTAAATATTAGTACAAATATTAAATATTAAGAATAAAATATTTGTAGTTCAAATATCAAATATTAGATTTCTCTAGTTCAAATATTAGTTCATTTTTTATAATAATGGTACAAAATTTCTAGTTCAAATATTGGTATTAGTTTTCAAAATATTAGTTAAAATATTAAATAATAAAAATAAAATATAAAATATTAGTATTAGTTTTTAATTATTATTACAAATATTAAATATTAGTAATATTAAATGTCTATAGTTCAAATATTAGTTCAAATATTAATAATATTAAAAAAACCGGGGATTAGTTAATATTAGTATAAGTTTTAAATATTAAATGTGATATACAATTTTGTTAATTTATTATTAGTTTAAATATTATAAAAAATAAAAATAAACAAAATTTAATATGTTTGAACTTTTTGTACACGGACTTTTAGTCAATAATACGTGTAGAAATAGTCATTGTACACGGATTTTACTATAAAACCGTGTATAAATTAAAGAGAGCTACACGGGTTTTTAGTTAATAGTCCGTGTAGAAAGGGGAATTCTACACAGATTTTACTATAAAATCGTGTATATATTAAAGAGAGCTACACGGACTTATAGTTAATAGTCCGTGTAGAAAGGGGAATTGTACACGGTTATTTAAGTATTTGTCCGTGTAGAAAGATGCATTGTACACGGTCGTTAACTTAATAATCCGTGTAGAAAGAGTTACAAGATATAATTCAAAAGCCTTCTCTTCTAAATTTTCATAAGTCGCACGCCGTTTGGGTTCCAAAAGCACGTTGATCTCTCCGGTTACTGCCACCACTCCGGTCCACTCCGCCATTGTCGGTCCTCTGCCACCTTTCCAGTCCACCCTCTCCTCTCTCGGTAAAATACACTTCATTTCTCTGATTTTTGTCGAGTTCGGGTTGTTGATTTTCCCGACTCGTTGGAATTAATTGCATTTGGGAGATTCTCTTAATCCGGCCAGTAAAGAGCACTGGAGTTTGGGTTCTGATTTGTAAGTTTTTTTTGCTTATTTTGCTGTGTTGTGCTGCCTTTGCTGTGCTGTGCTACCTTTGCTGTGAGGCCTTTTTGGGTGCCACTTTATTGTCCCTAATACAAAAAAAAAAATCGGCTTGCACCATGTTTAAATTTCTGGTGGATATAGTTCAAAACCGGCCTATTAACTAAATTATGGTGGATATAGTTCAAAACCAATTAACTAAATTTGTTGGTATTAAATTTAAAGGGTCTGTATTTAACAATTTGTAATATTCTATTAGTTATCTATATGACGGAAATTAATATTAATTTACATGCCATTGATCTTCTAAAAGTACTCCAAACGGCCAAAATGACCTCTGCTGGTAAATTGATCAGTGAAGATCAATGCGGGGGCCAAAACAAATTTATGACTTGACCAACAGACAGAGGACTCCAAAACACACAATGGACACAAATTTCATATTTTTCTGATTATATTTCAATTTTATATGATTTTTCAAAGTTCAGCTTTTTTAATTCATATTTTCTGCTATTTAAAGGTGCAGAATTTTCATTTTGAGAGGCTGAACTTTAGAAATTTATATAAAATTGATAAAAAATCAGAAAAATATGAAATTAATGTCCTGGTTGTGTGTTTTGAAGTCTTCCATTTAATTGTGGTGTTCATTTTGCATTTTATGTCTCTTTTTTCTCACCATTTTGCACATAGGTCCATTACTTTCTTTTAATATTTCTTTTTATGGCAGAACCATGTCGGTTAAGGGTGAGCAAGTAGATATGATGGCAGAAGAGGATCAACAAGCTACTGCCCCATCAGAAAGAAGGAAAAGAGGTCCGACAATGTGCATAAGCACGTCCGAGAAGAAGCAGTTGGAAATCCAGTTCACGGTAGACGGGCGTGCGCAGGGTCCAAATCGAATGGCGTACTCAAATTGGTGTTGCAATTTGGTGAAGCAAAAGCAAATATCCTTGTAGAGAGATGGAATCAGTTTGATAAAGATGATAAGAACGAATGGTGGAACATGGTGAAGGTAAAGTACCTAACAACTCTTTGCTTTTTTTTCGTTGTTGTACATGAATTTAAATACAGTAAATTTGGTGTCAATCAGGCTCAGTGGAACATCGAGAGTGAAACCCCAAAGGCTAAGACTTTGAGGATAATGAATGAAGGTTGGAAGCAATTCAAGAGCACGTTGAAAACGGATTTCATGGAGAAATGGAGAAATCCGGTAGGATACTATACTTGGCTAACACAAGAGGTGTGGGAGGAGTTTCAAGCTTTGAAGTCCACAGAAGAGTTCAAGGTATATAACTTTAGCCAAAGTAGTTTTTGTTTTTTCTCGATCTTCAATTATCTTTGTAAAAATAATTGATTTTCTTGCACTTGTGAAGAAAAAAAGTGATGAAAGCAGGAGGATCGTTGTCATGAACAAGTATCCGCACCATTTAGGGTCAGGTGGTTACGAGGGTAAGTCGGAAGAATGGAGGACAGTACTAGAGCAAAACAAAGATTCTGACTCACCTGTGGTTAGGATCCAAAATCCTAGGTGCCAAGATTGGTTCATGGGTAGATCCGAGTTAACCGCTAATGGGAGGATAGTACTCCTAGAGAAATTGCAACCCGTGGCTCAGAGAATGGTAAGAGTCCTTTGTTATAACTTTGTGTCATTCAAACGAAATTATAACTCCATTTGTACATTACTTGGTCTTTTGCTATAACTAATTTTTCTATTAACAGTTGGAGGTGGAGCAGGAGGTTAATTCGGGTGCCCGAAGGGTCGAAAGACAAAATGATTCCTTGGCCGCAACGCTCGAGAATCCAGAACACACGGGTCGAGTAAGGGGTGTAGGGGCCTACAGGGGCTGGAAGGAGGTGTTCCGAATAGAGGGACAAAAATCTCGAAGAAAATCTCGTGCCAAAGTTAATAAAGACGAGTTAGTTGCGCAGATACGCGCGAAGGTCAGCAAAGAGTACGACGCAAAGCTGGCTGAGATGGAATCAAGGTTGTTGAACCAAATTACATTTCTTGCGCAGCAATCCGAGCAACCACCTCCCATTTCACCGGGAATTCGGCGAAGTAGTCAAGCATCCGGGACTTGGGCCTTAGACGATTTGGAAAATCTAAAGGTAATCACTACTTGTTCATAGTCTAAAGGTAATTAATACATGTTTGTAACCTTGTTAGACAATACCGCACCATTAAAAATAACAACTTTTTGATAATTGCAAGACCTCAGAGTATGCGACCTCGTCCTGTGGCAGGGTAGTGTTCCTCTGACCGTTGCTAAGGGCGTTGTACTTCCAGGAGCCCCAAGTGTACACCATGCTCAGCTAAGGCCCGACCATGCATGCGTGCAGGTTGACTTAGTCGTGGAGGGATGGGGGCGCGTACCTCTTCCTATCCCTACCGGCGAAATGTTTGTACATGATGATGCCCAGTCGACATTTATCCAATGGCCCAAGAGTCAGATTATTTTGGATCAGGTAATCTCTAAATAATTCATTTCTTTTGTTACATTCAAATCATTCTTTTTGAAATACTTGAAGAAAGTTTCAAATTTTGATGTAGACACGAGGAGATAATGTCACCGGTACACAGGAGATGATGTCACCGGTATGGACTGTTGTGGCTTGCGACGTTGGGGCTAACGTGCCAGAATCACCAGACCGTCCTATGGTCACCGAAGAAGAATACAGCCGTTTGCCCGATGATTTGCGCCTTCTCCACGACCGCTTGATGTCGACACCCGAAGGCATGAAGGATATCATCATCCCTGTCCCACCTGGGATGTTTGTACACGAAGGCAGGAATCTCGTACTGTCGTTCAAAGACTTCAAGGACCTTCTCTACCACTCGTCATCCGATAAATGGCTCGATGTGTCATTCATCGCCATTTTCCTCATGTTAGTGACCAAAAATTATTTTCATTATTATATAGAACTCAAATATATATTCTAATGTAAAATGATGAGTTTTCAGGAAGCTAGTCCGAAACTGTAATGAGATGGTACAAAAGAAGAGCTTGTGCATATTTCTGGACCCCGAGAGAGTGAGTGCTACGTCTCTGAGATGTTATTCGGATATGGCTATCGAGTACATGTGTTCAGCGATGCATCGTGTTATGGAGGAGGAGAAGAAATTCATTATCTTGCCATACCACCAGAGGTTAATTCTAACCTTAACTTATGTATTGTTTATATTAGCAAACACTCGTGTCACTATTATATGCTAAAGTACTATAATTTTTCTCCTCCCACAGCAAACACTGGTGTTTGATTATCATTGTGCCTTACCTAAATACAAGTATAATCGTTGATTCTTGTAAGCCCAAAGGAAAGATCGCAGCTGACAAGTGCGAAGATATCTTCTCTTATGTCAACAAGTAAGCAATAATAATTCACTTGGTTTGAATTTCTTTCAATTTTATCAAATTATAAAATTGCTAATTACATTCACTCAATTTTGTAAGGGCTTTTGTGAGATATGTTAAAGAGGGAGGATTGCATAGCACGCGCCTAAAAAATAAGTTGAATTGGGAGTGGTTGCTGGTGAGCACACTATAATTTTATAATTTCATATTTTGTTCGAAAAATTATTGTCATTCTAACATAGGCCGCTAAATGCAAATTTCAGGGCCCGCAACAGTTGGAGAGTTGGGAATGCGCTTATTACACGATGATTTTCATGTTTGACTTTGTCGAAAGAATACAATTCCAATTCTCAAATTCGGTATGTAATTCATATTAATTGTTCCTATATAATAGCAATTGATATTTGCAACTGTCTTGCATCTACCTTTTCTTGTTACTAACTAATACCAAATTGTAATTGTAGAATGTGACAAAGCAACCGCATTACACCAAGGAGCAGATCGACAATGTCAGGTGTATGTGGGCAAGGTGGTTTCGAATGGAATTTTGTAATGCTCAATATGGATTTCCATAATTTTGTATAATTTAGTGTATATGAATATTGTAAAATTTATTGCATATGGATTACTGGCTAATCTGAAAAATATGAATTTCTTGCTAATCTGGAAAATATGGATTTCTTGCTATATGAATTTTGTATAATTTTGTAGCAAAACTGACTAGCAAAACTGGAGGCTAGCCCAAAAACAAAAAATACAAAAAAAAAATTGTTAATTTTACACGGATATTTAACTAAAGTCCGTGTTTGATAGTTCAGAGAGCTACACAGATGTTTAGTTAAATATCCGTGTAGAAAGAGGAGAGTTACACGGATATTTAGTTAAATGTCCGTGTAGAAAAAGGAGAGCTACACGGACATTTAGTTAAATATCCGTGTAGAAAGAGGAGAGCTACGTAGACATTTAACTAAATATCCGTGTAGAAAGAGGCAAGCTACATGGATTTTTAGTTAAAAGTCCGTGTATAAAAAGAATCGTACACGGTTGTTTAGGTAATATCCGTGTAGCTCGGTAACATGGAGAGCGACACATGCTGGTCTTTGTGCACGGCTGTTTATAAAGTAATCCGTGTAGAATTGTTATAATTGCACACGGGCAAATGTCCGTGTGTAGTTATTGACCTAATCGTACACCCTCGATTTAAACACGGTAGGAAATCCGTATAGCTCCTCCATTTTTGTCCGTGTGTAATCTCTTTTTTTGTAGTAGTGATCTCTTACGAGCGACTGGAAGTCGTCGGAGATGCGGCACTTAACCTGGCACTGACCAAGTATTTGTATTTGTCCAACCCACAACTTGAGCCGGGTCACATTTCTAGACTTCGATCCGCTAACTTAACTAATGAGAAACTGGCAGGTGTCGCTGTTCGGCACAATATTTACCCCCTTGTGCTCCACAACTCCCCTCCGCTCGACAAAAAGGTACCAACAGACCGGATTCGCTTTATATTTAATGATTTAATTTAATATGAATAAAATTTATTTTGTCAATGTAACGGTCAATGCTACAAGTATGATAAAAATTTGTGCGTTTATTGAATAAGAGTATGAATAAAAATTATTTGGAACATATTATCTAATTAAAAGGTAATTGATAAATACAAAATTATATATAATAATTGAGGAGAATTAAAAGGTCCGAATTTTTTTAATTTACCATCCTTTACAAAAAAAACATTTAATCACTTTTTAAAATAAATTCATTTTTACCATGTTCGTAAGTTTAAACTGCGAAAACAGTTAAGGCGGTTCCATAGTTTAATCTTCCGAAGCCTTTTTTTTTCATTTTAATTGGTTGAAAGTATATCTCTTAATATTAGTCTAAAAGTATATACCTCTTGATGAAAAAATTATTATTTTTGTCTAACCTAGGGAATTGTGCTTGTTAATAAGAAGTTCAACCATTGCCGCACATAGGTGATTGCCCACGTGATCTCTAAATAAAATACTATTCAAAACTTACTATTGATTTTGTGTCTCATCCATATATTCAAGCTTTATCTCTGTTTTCGAAGTTTAAATAATCGAACTGAACCGCTTAACATGATATATATATATATATTAAAATGTACTTAGAAATCAAATTTTATATATTTTTTTCTCATTCTTTTACTATTTTTTAAGAGAGATACAAAATCATTATTTTTGGATGATCCAAAAGTAGTGATTTTGTAACTATCTAAAAAAATAGTAAACAAATTTAAAAAGAATATAAAATTTGTTCTCTAAGCACATTTTAATATGAATATCTTGTTGAGTGGTTCGGATCGATCGTTTGAACTTTAAAAACGGAGATAAAGATGTAGAGAAGACAATTGCAAAATCCCAACCACCGTAGAAAGAGAGAAGTTTGAATAGTCCAAAAAAAATAGAAATATATGGATTTGTTGAATTTAACAAATTAGTTCTGCAGTTTACACTTAAGGAGCCAGTAAATGTTAGTGTTGTGATCTAGAAGTCAATCATAGCATGGTTGTATTCTAAGTTTTGTTCATGTAATTAGATGATTTGTTTATCATTTTGTTCTTTGAGTATTTCATTATTTATAGATCATTCAGGTTGAGGACCTGGAATTCTGGAACTCTATACATGAGTTAATGAATACTCTAAATGTCCATAATCTTGGTAATTAACAAGGAACATTAATTACCGGTATAAGATTAGCATTTGGATTAGATGATAATCATGTTCTACAGATCATATGACAAGGAGTTGTCAATCTAATCAAATGAATACCTGATGAAGATCAGGATTGGACGTGACCAAAGTAAAACATTTAATATGGATTGTGTTTGTGGCATTAATGTTTTATTTGTGTCTGAAATTCTAAGATATGAAATGATTGTTTCTCTCACATGATAATGCGTATTCGTGGGTATTATCCAACGTTGTCCGTAACTGGCAACCATATATATTATATCTCAATATATGTCTCTTGTGTGGAGAGATAGTAATCATCAAGAATACTAATGTCCCTCATGTAAATGAGTGATGATATCACTAGGCCCTTAATGGAATAATACAAGTATGTGCACATATGATTAAGGAGTTAATCATAATTACTGAATTATTTCGGAATCAAGAAATGAATAGATTTGCAAGGATAACACATTCCTAACTTGAATATATTCATGATATTATGAGACATGAAATTGACATGAGGCAATTGTTGCTTTAGGGATCGTGATATAGCAAGTACATATCATCTATGTCTTTTGGGTATTTACAATGCATATTGCTAGGTGGCGCTTGTAATTTATGGAATCGAAAGAAGTTTCATATTTCATTGCCAAATGACATAGATCCCACAGGGTCACACTAATAAGAAATTAATTAGAAATGCTCATTGATTTATTTAACATGTGTGACATGGCTGATAAATTGAGATCTCTATCTAAACATGAGATAAATAATTATGGAGATAATTATATGATGTTATGAATTTAATTAAATGGTTTAATAAAATTCAAATATTGAGAAAGATCAAAATGGAAGAAACATTGTGAGCCACAAAAAAGAGTTTTTGTGGACAGGAAAGAGTTATGTATTTCCACCACGATTTCTGTGAACAGAACTTAAAACGGGCATATCTCATCAACCATAGCTCCGTTTTCAGTGTTATATGATTTTTTGGAAAGCTTACGAGAAGATCTACAAGGTCTATGCTGTTGTTGCAAGCAATACTCTTAGTATGCTATTTGACTAATTTGCAAAACATACAATAATTGAATTTAACAATTTCTTTGACTGAAGATACTTCGCAGGTTTAAGACAATTGGAATTGTAATATGATCTGTTGACCTGAAGAAATCATCAAGATTTATCAAGACTTTAAATTGTAAAATCATAAACTTGGTAAAATAGATTTGATGTTGAAGTCAGGAAACAATCGTTACCAACGATTAAAATAGCTGCACAGAAAATCAAAATGCGAGACATAACACAAACTTTCCAGAGAGTAATCGTTACCAACGTTTATACAATCGTTGTAACGATTATGAATGTCTCGCAGAATTTCAAATTTGGCTGAAACCCTAATTGCATATAAAGCACTAATTGTTGTAACGATTAGACAATCGTTGGTAACGATTGTAGGCAGAATACTCATTCGGGAGCTGTCTCTATAAATAGAGCAATTAGGTTTTCTCCCAATTAAAAAAAAGAACACTAGCCGCCCCAACTTTTAAAATCGCGATTTTACTGTGCAATATTCCCTCCATTGTTGTGAGAGCTAAAACTTTAAAATTTCTTCACACAACCTCAAATCTACTTCACTAATCTTGAGTTAGATTAGATTAGATTTAGTTTTTGAGTGTTTCTCTTGAGATTATAGACTTAGAGACTTCGTTCTTGTTGGGTTTTGAGGCTACCCAAAGCCATTAGGCTTAAGCTGCGGAAAGACCGTAAAACAAAAATTTTACTTCTAACTCAAGCCAAAAGGATTGAAGTGGTATGTCGGATTATCTACCGAGTGTTACAGACCTGTTCAATCCTTTTCTTAGATTAAAAGCCATAAATAAAACTTTACTTATTCAGATCATAGATCAAGTGGTATGTCAGATAATTACCGAGAGTTACAGACCAGATTGATCATGTACAGACCCAAAGTAGTAAAACCGTATTTACTTGTATTTTAATCAGTTTATAGATCTACTCCTTTGATTTATTTCTAAAAGATTAAATCTATTTAACAATTAAATAGATTAATATAACATTTCTTTACCTTGCTTCCAAATTCAAATTGGAATGCAGTCTGACCCGGTTAAGCAAGCACCAAAAATATAGTGCCTCTATCGGTTATCCACCAGGACTGATCGAGAGAGCGGTTTATTTCTTTTACCAGAAATACCGTAAACCGCGGAATCTGACAAAAATACTATTCACGAGAAAAAGCAAATAATAATTACAACTCTCATAAAATATTATTTTTAAAACCCGTAAACTCTGATTAGAACGAATCTGAGGAAAGAGAGAATTATCGTTCGATCGGATCAAATCGGTATTCAGGAATTTGATGAAAAACTCTCTAGCTTTGATCACATATTTATAACCTTTGTAAACCGCCATATTAACTTTTGGTATTATATACTTTCAAAATTTAAGTCGGCAAATCAACGGCCAAAAATGAAGTCAAAATGAAATTACTATTTTGCCCTCGGCCCATTAAGACTTGATTAATTTTGGGCTTTGATTTGGGCCTTTAATCTTTAATTAGTGATTTATTCTTAATGGGTTTCAAGCCCAAAATATAAATCCAATAATTAAATATTCTATATCCAAATCAAATACATATTTTCTCGATCGTTCGTTCGGTAACTTTTATGCAACGTGTTAAACACGTTCATAAATTAACCAATGTTTCTGCTTGTCATTTAAATGACATTTATAATTTAATTATATCATATATAATTAATTTTATTCATCTTATCATTAATTATAATCATTATAATTAATCAACAAGATTCTCTGACTAGTTCCTATATGGTGTGACCCAATAGGATCTGTGTTATGTTGGCAAATAGAATTAAAACTGTTTTAACCTCTATATATCATAGGTGGCACCTGGCAAGTACATTATGACACCAATTACACAGATGATGCTATACCGTACAATATCACGATCCAGTAAACGATTTACTTCGTGTTAATTCTTTTGTCTCATAGCTATCAGATTAGTTTCAAGGTAGGTGTGTGTCATCCTTGAAATCTTAATCTTTTCTTGATCCTGAATAGATTATCAAATATGTTTACTCTTGTAATCATACTGGATCTAGATAATCATATTCTATCAAGGGGCCCAGTGATGCTATAACTCGTATTGAGATACGAGGGACAATAGTACTTTTGATAAACCATCTTTTCCTCCGCATAAGCTATGTATACCTAAGAACTACCCTTATAGCTACTTTTTACGGATAGTGTTAGATAGCAATCACACATATACATCTCTTATGTAGGAAAAATGAATATCTCATATTTTAGAACTTAACACTAAAATGAAACATTAATGACACAGACACAATTCCATTTAATGTTTCATTTGGGGTCTGTCAAATATCATGTTCTCTAACATGTATATGTGTGATTAAAATGACAACTCTTTGACTATGGTTTGTAAAACTTAACCATCATTTAATCCACACACTAACCTTATCGCGGTAATTAGTGTTCCTGCTAATTACCTTGGTTAGAGACTTTTAAGAGTGTTATCATCTATATTATGAAGTTTCACAATTCCAGTCATGAACTCGAAATGGTTCATAAATTCAATAATACTCAAGGTAACAAAATTATTAAACAAAAAATGATTAAACATTCAATTCATGAACAAAGCTTTATATAACAAATTTATCGTATTATTGACTTCTAGATTATTACAAACTAACAGTTCTCTACTCTAGTTGGCCGAGTGACTTCTCATTGGTTGTAAGAGCTCACCGGTTCACAAGTTGTAACCTTTCTGATTGGGTAATAGAAAGGCGCACCGAGAAGCAGTTGTGATGCTCCGGAGACGTAGGCCATTTTGCCGAACTCCGTTAACATCTCGCGTGTCAATTTTCTCTGAACTCTTCTATTTACTTTAATTGCAATTAATTTTAGTTTTTAAAGAAAATTAGTGGTGCCTTAGGGACAACAAAATGGTATCAGAGCAAGTTACTCAAATTAAGACTCACTTAATTCGAGCTCTATTGATCTAAAATGGCACCAAATAGATTTGTGAAAGAACCCCAACCGTCGGTCTTACAACCAAAAACTTTAGTCATTGGAAGAGAATTACGATTAACTATCTAAACATTCTTGAAGTATGGGATATTATCGAAAAGGGGTATATACCTAAGTTTGAGGGAGATGATAACAAAACCCAAACTTTTGCATCCAAAATTGAAAAGAAAGAAAATGACAATGCGGTTAATGCAATATTAAACGCAGTTAGTGAATCGGTTGCCTTGATATTTGGTAATTTGACTAGCGCCAAAGAAATGTGGAATGCCCTTATAAATTGGTATGAGGGTAACACCCAAATCAAAAGAACCAAAATAACCGGGTTAGAAACCAAATTTGAAACATTCAAGGTAGAAAATGGTGAAACAGTAGAAGAGATGTATAATAGACTTACACATATACAAAATGAATTTATCGAATTGGGAGAACCGCTTTCTAACGATAAAATTGTAGAAAAGCTCTTAAGAGTCATGCTTAGGAGACCTAGATGGGAATGATTGGTGAGTGCCCTAGAGGCAATTCAAGGAACACATGCATCATTCACCGCGGATGAACTTTACGCGCACTTTCGAAGTTTTGAAGAAAAACTAATACAATCCGGTGAACTAAAGCAAGAGTCTAAATCAAAAACCGTAACTTTCCCAGCACAAAACCGCAACCACTCTAGCTCCTCAAATAACCGTGTATCAAATGATCAATTCATAAATAAAATAGACTATGAATCTTCCAAAGATGCCCTCTCTTATCCAAAATGTTCCAAGGAATACTTGATTTTGAAAGAAAGTACAACAAGGAACGTGAGGATGAGAACAAAAGAGTAGTGTGCTTTGCATGTCATAGAGAAGGGCACACCATTCAAACATGTTTCAAACTATTTTCCCATTTGAAGAACAAGAATGGTGAAGGACAACATGACCGAAGGCCAAAACAAAAATACGATGGATACAAAGGCAAGAATAAGGCAAAAGTAATGCAAGCCATGTGGAGCATGGACTCCGATGAAAGTGATGTAAAGGAATCCGACACGGAGTCGGGTAATGAACAAGAAATCAACCTCGGATTGGTGTCAAGTGTGGATGAAGGTCCGTCAACAATCGATGTGGACACAATCATTACAAACAAGAATATCACCAACGAGACCACCATTGAATTTCTCAAAAATCTTGCCAAGTCAAGGAACGACAAAGAGGTAGATGATACGAATGAAGCCTCAACAAGCTCCGCTAATGAGGTGTGTTTGATTACTACTCATAAAGAAAATGCTTGGATCATTAATAGTGGATGCTCACACCATATCACCGGTGATAAATCTAATTTCAAATCTTTAGAACCATATGACGGTGGGTCGGTTACCTTCGGTAGTAACCAAAGAAAAAGTTCGATCATAGGGTTAAGTTCGGTTGGTAACCAAAACTTAACCATATCGGATGTCTATCTTGTTGATGGGTTGAACTATAATTTACTTAGTGTTAGTAAGTTATGTGAAGCCGGTTATTATGTTAAATTTGACATTAATGCTTGTTTCTTAGTTAGAGCTTCGGATGACACTCTAGTGTACACGGGTAAGAGAAAGAAAAATGTTTATTATCTACATCTTACTCATTTTGACTCCGGTGAAACATGCTTGAGCGCCATAACAACCGGATCTTGGTTATGGCATCGTAGATTAGGCCACATTTCAATTGATTCAATTAAAAAATTGGTTAAACTAAACCTTGTTCGTGGATTACCAACTCACAAATTAGAAATTGAAGGTTTATGTGATGCTTGTGTCCAAGGTAAATATACCAAAATTTGTTTTAAGTCCAAAGACATGGTATCAACCGATCAACCATTACAATTATTTCACATTGATTTGTTTGGACCAATTAGCATACCTAATTTAGCTAAAAAGAAGTATGCATTTGTAATTGTAGATGACTATAGTCGCTTTACTTGGGTTATATTTCTACAACACAAGGATGAAGCAATTGAAAATTTCATTAAATTTTGCCTCGTGTTGAAAATGAAAAGGGTCTAAAAATCATTCGGATTCGAAGTGATCATGGGGAGAGTTTGAAAATGCGAAATTTGATGAATTTTGTTTTAAAAGGGGATAGACATGAATATTCGGCTCCTCGCACACCTCAACAAAATGGGATTGTCGAGAGGAAAAACCGAACATTACAAGAGTTTGCCTGAACCATGCTAAATGAATATCCTTTGCCCAAACACCTTTGGGCCGAGGCGGTCAATACGGCTTGCTACGTGATCAATCGCGTTAGTATAAGATCGATATTGAAGAAAACACCATATGAATTATGGAAGGGATACAAACCAAAAATATCCCACTTTAGATTATTCGGTTCAAAATGTTTTGTTCTCGACAAATCTCCTAAAATTACAAAATTTGATTCTAAATCAATTGAAGGTATCTTTGTAAGGTATTCAATGACAAGTAAAGCCTATAGAATTTACATCGCAAGTCAAAGGGTTGTAATTGAATCCGTACATGTTAAATTTAATGAAGCTACTCACAAAAAAGTCGAGAAAGGTATTGTAATTGTAGGTGTTAAAGATATTACTCCCGAGATTGATGAGGTCGAAAGTGAAATCATCATAAGTGAACAATCATCCGAACAGAATCAATTCGAAGAGAATGCAACACCCAATGTAGAGAATCCGTTGAATGAATCAATGCAAACCGAAGAGGCACAACCTCCACCACTTGAATATCAACCTGCCGAAGAACTAAGGGAAGTTTCCTCTCACCCTCTTTCTAATGTTATTGGGGATCCTAGGGAATAAGTTAGAACAAGGTCGGGATTGAACCAAATGATTGCTCATTGTGCTTTTGTGTCAAACATTGAACCCAAAAAATTTAAAGATGCAAATATTGATTCCAATGGATTTGTGCCATGCAAGAAGAACTTGCTCAATTTGAAAGAAACAAAGTTTGGACATTAGTACCCAAACCAAATGACCGAATGATTATTGGAACTAAATGGGTTTTTAGGAATAAAAATGATGAATATGAAAATGTTGTTCGGAACAAAGCTAGGTTAGTCGCTCAAGGGTATAAACAACAAGAGGGTATTGATTTCGAAGAAACCTTTGCGCCCGTAGCGCGTCTAGAATCCATTCGGATGCTTTTAGCATATGCCTCTAATAAAAGTTTTATCTTATTCCAAATGGATGTTAAAAGTGCAGTCTTAAATAGATATCTAGAGAAAGAAGTATATGTCCAACAACCACCCGGCTTTGTTGATTCAACATTTCCTAATCATGTTTATAGACTCACTAAAGCACTCTATGGACTTAAACAAGCTCCTAGAGCATGGTACGGTCGACTTAGTTCCTTTCTAATTGAACATGACTTCACAAGAGGTAAAAATGATACAACTCTTTTTACAAAGAAAAGAGGTGAATCCATTTTAATTGTGCAAATTTATGTTGATGACATTATTTTTTGTTCAACTAATGCGGCACTTGCTGAGGAATTTTCAACTCTTATGAGTAGTGACTTTGAAATGAGCATGATGGGCGAATTGAATTTCTTCTTGGGACTCCAAATCAAGCAACTCTCTGATGGCACTTTTGTGAGTCAAACTAAGTATGCTAAGGAGTTGATCAAGAAATTTGGAGTAACTGAAAGTAAAACAAGTCCCACACCTATGGCTATCAATGCAAATCTTGACTCGAATCCTAGCGGCACGCCGGTGGACATCACTCAATACCGAGTCATGATAGGTAGCCAACTTTATTTACCGCTAGTAGACCTGATATTATGTTTGCGGTATGTCTATGTGCCAGATTTCAAGCTAATCTCAAAGACATGCATTTGAAAGCCGTTAAAAGAATTCTTAAATATATCAAAGGCACGTTAAATTTGGAATTATGGTATGGCAAACAATCGGAATTAGATTTAATAGGCTACACCGATGTTGATTTTGCTGGAGACCGAATGGATCGAAAAAGTACAAATGGTACATGCCAATTCTTAGGCGGATTACTTGTTTCTTGGTTGAGCCGTAAACAAACCTCGTTGCACTTTCCACCGCGGAAGCCGAGTATGTTGCGGCCGGTAGTTGTTGCACACAATTGTTATGGATGATCCAAACTCTACAAGATTATGAAATACGCTTCCGCAATGTACCAATTATGTGTGACAATACTAGTGCCATCATGATTTCCAAAAATTCGGTTCTCCATTCTCGCACCAAGCACATAGAAATAAGGCATCATTTTATTAGGGATCATGTTGAGAAAGGTGAAATACAACTTATCCATATTGACCCAAAAATCAAATTGCCGATATTTTCACCAAGCTCCTCAATCCTCAACAACATAATGAACTAAGGTTTAAATTAGGCATGCTTGAACTTGACGATTAAAATCATTATCTCAAATTAGTGCATATGCATCTTAGATAGGAAGTATAGCAATCACTTGATCATATCCACGCTTAGAAGAGCTTCAGAAAACGCTAAAATGGAATAATTGTTCAGAACGATTAAATAATCGTTGCAACGATTAATTAAAGAAAATCCGAAATTTCAAATTGCAAAACGCCAAAAGTTCATGATTTCTTCCAGAACGCAATCGTTGTGAACGATTGATTAATCATTATAACGATTAATTAATCTTACAATCTGAGTTTCACATTTTAAAATTCTATAGTTTGGCATAAGTTTCCAGAGATCAATCGTTGGAAACGATTAATTAATCGTTCAGACGATTAATTAATTCTCAAAATCCGAATTTTCCCTTCGAAATTCCACCGTTTGATGCATTCTTTCCAGAGCACAATCGTTGTAACGATTGACAGCCAAATTCAAAAAGTCAGATCCGTCTTCTCTCTTTTCTCTCTCTCCTCCTACTTGCACCTTTTCCCTTTCTCCTTCCTTCTTCTCCTCTCCGCCGTCTCTTCCTTTTCTCCACTGTTTTGGCCTCCACAAACCACCATTTTCAAAATTTTGGGTGCTTTCTTCTCTCCTCTCTCCTCTCTACCCGATTCTCCCACAAGATTTCACTATCTCTCTCTCTTCTCTCCTCTCTACCGTAACCCTAACCTTACTCTCTTCTCAAATCCGACCATCCAATCACTTGATCAACGATCTGTCTTCATCATTGTGCTCCTCTCGTTCTTCTCCTCACGGTTTTGTGCTTCATTTTTCAATCAATAAATTTTCATCTTTTCACCATTTACAATGCCTCCTAAATCAACTAAGACTGTGACTTGCAAAAGGAGACGTAGTGAACCGGGTCAAACCTCTCGTCAAAGAGGTGATTCTCCTAATCCTAAATTACCGAATTGGATAATTAGTTGAGATAATCGGTACCTATTTCGGGATGAAGAATCGTACACCAACTATATTGTCCTATTTGAAAACCGTGAATTGACCAATTGCTATTACTTTGACAAGAATTCTGCTGAGTTCCCTACATATGAGACAAACAAAATCAATGAATACTTGGCACATTGGGATTGGGAACCCCTTATCAACTGTATGGAGCCATACACCGTACTATTAACCCGGGTATTTTATGCAAATTTTCTCATGACCATGTCTCCGTTCCGAGCCTCTTCCTATGTAAGCGGAACTGAAATTCATCTCTCCCTTGCAAACCTGGCCGAATGGCTCGACCTACCAAATGACGGTGATAAATCATACCCTCTCAGAAAATGGCCCGACACAGCCATAGATACGGTAGATAATTACAAAACATGGTTGACCGTACAAATCGGGTTAGTGCTCTTCTTTATGCTTCACACCTTCCATCCCTTTATCGTTTGCTCTACCTTTTTGTCAACAACATCCTCACTCCAAAAGCCAAAATCAAAACCAACATGGAATGGAATGCCACTTTCTACATGCGCCATCTCATTTGTTTGGATGACAAACGCTTCAACATTCCATATATCATCCTCCGCCACATGAGAAATGCATTCAACAGCAAGATCTACAATTTACCATATGCTTACATTATTCACAAATGCGTCACAATGGTATTCCTCTTTCACATGATCTAACATCTCTAGACCCAGTAAATTTAGTCACTGAAATACCTAATATCGGTTGGTCTTTAACGGCCTCCGCAAGTGGCCCACCCGGTCTTCGACCCGATAACCGTCCCGTCAACCGATGGATTAAAGCTCCCAATGCCCTTCCAAATCAATATTGGGATCCAACTGAGGCCAATCCACCATCCCCTCCACCAGCTCCACCACAGGCCTCAACCGAAGAAATGGCTTGGGTAATGGACCAATTGCGAGATATCACTTCTGGTATATCCAATCTAGCCACTAAACTTGAAACAGTCCATCAGGGTGTTCGCAGAAATGCCAAGAATATCGGATCCCTTGATGAGGCTCAACGGATCTTGCTAAACTTTAGGTGCGACGCTTTGGAGCGGGGAGTGGTGATCATGATGATGATGTTGCTGATGATAATGATGATGATGATGATACCGATGGCAATGCTCCTGACGACGACATCTAGTTTTTTTTATTATTATTCCTCTGCCTTTCTTTGTTTTACTCTCTCTAGTGCTTAGATTGTTGCGTATTATTCGGTTGCTATGCTAGGAACTTATGATCACTTTGCTTTGCATGTTATGTAGACCATTAAAACTGTTTTATGTTTATTATTGTTTTCATTTTATTGGTTGGATTATTCTGTGCCCTATGCTTTCATTGCTATCTCTTTATAATTGCGTGTATAATTCACCTATGCAAGTGGTGCTATATATATTCCTCAATATTTTGTTGTTGTTCATTACATTATTCCATATTCCAAAATTGAGGGGGAGTGTTTATTTTGAGGGGGAGCACTCGTTATTTCTGTTGTTTTTCTTCCTTTCGTCGATTTGCAGAAGGGGAAGAAAATGCAAGACATGCAAAACCGACAATTGGGGAACAAACAATTAGGAAAATATAATTTCAAATCAATTTATGCACTTACTTGTGATGTATGTTTTGCAAATCGTCAACAGGGGGAGATTGTTGTTGCAAGCAATACTCTTAGTATGCTATTTGACTAATTTGCAAAACATACAATAATTGAATTTAACAATTTCTTTGAGTGAAGATACTTCGTAGGTTTAAGACAATTGGAATTGCAATATGGATCTGTTGACCTGAAGAAATCATCAAGATTTATCAAGACTTTAAATTGTAAAATCATAGACTTGGTAAAATAGATTTGTGTTGAAGTCAGGGAACAATCGTTACCAATGATTGTCTAATCGTTGTAACGATTAAAATAGATGCACAGAAAATCAAAATGCGAGAAATAACACAAACTTTCCAGAGAGTAATTGTTACCAACGTTTATACAATCATTGTAACGATTATGAATGTCTCGCAGAATTTCAAATTTGGCTGAAACCCTAATTGCATATAAAGCACTAATCGTTGTAACGATTAGACAATCGTTGGTAACGATTGTAGGCAGAATACTCATTCCGGAGCTGTCTATATAAATAGAGCAATTAGGTTTTCTCCCAATTAAAATAAAGAACACTAGCCGCCCCAGCTTTTAAAACTGCGATTTTACTGTGCAATATTCCCTCCATTGTTGTGAGAGCTAAAAGTTCAAAATTCATTCACACAACCTCAAATCTACTTCACTAATCTTGAGTTAGATTAGAGTTAGTTTTTGAGTGTTTCTCTTGAGATTATAGACTTAGAGACTTCGTTCTCTACTCTAGTTGGCCGAGTGACTTCCCATTGGTTGTAAGAGCTCACCGGTTCACAAGTTGTAACATTTCTCATTGGGTAATAGAAAGGCGCACCGAGAAGCAGTTGCAACGCTCCGGAGACGTAGGTCATTTTGCCGAACTCCGTTAACATCCCACATGTCAATTTTCTCTAAACTCTTCTATTTACTTTAATTGCAATTAATTTCAATTTTTAAAGAAAATTAGTGGTGCCTTAGGGACAACATATGCCGCATGCGGAATCGTACAGTGCGTTGTTGGGCCATAATCGGCTATTTTTGGCTGAGATTTATTATGAAAATCATAGAGAACATGGGAGAACGTGGAAATTGTGTCTAGGTCGGTGGGGACTCTTCTAAACAGAATGAAAGCTATTAAAAGAGGTCCCTACTACCTAGGGTTTCAATCTAATGATTATTTATCTTCCTTAGAGAGCCAAAAGTTTGTCTCTCTTCCATTTTTGATCTCTCATGTGTTAAGAACTCACAAATCCTAGAATAAAGATCTAGTTCTCTTGGAGGATGGGGATTAAGGAGCGACCAAACTAATACTCTCCAGCAAGAGGAAACTTTAGTTTCTAATTAATTTATTGGTAGTTACCGTGGAGGGCTTCAACCTTGAAGTCTCAACTTGGTGCATGGCACTACAAGGCATCAACCACTATTAACATCGACAAAGACGTGAAAGATCTTCAACCTACATCTCAATAACCTTTTTTTCTTGTTTGGAGACAAGAAAAAAAAGGTATGATGTTTATTCATTTGGGAATTTGATTTGATTTGATTTCAATCGCACAAGATGATCTCTTTTGGTACTTTTCTTGTCAAATGTTTGGAATTCCACTTTCATAGGTACCATAATCACCCAACAGTAAAGGCAGTTCCGCAAGTTTAAAATGCGGAACCACCCATATGGTTCCACAGTTCAAACTTGTGAACCTTGTAAAAATGATTTTTTTTTTTTAAAAAGTGGTTAATTTTTTTTTAAAAGATGGTAAAAATAAAAATTTTGGTTCAAATATTTTCATTTTTTGTATCTTCATTATGTTTTCACATTTAAATTTTTTAATAACACAAATATTAAAATTTATATGTCAAAATAAAACCGTTAAATGCGATCAATAAGTTGAAAAACATCAACTTTCAAAAATTACTATATTAATAGAGGCATTTAAACCTCTTTATGGTTAATTTTTTTATATGTATAAATATGTATTTTTTATATTATTATTAGATTGATTTATACGACATTTTATATTTCTTTTTAATTAGTAATATATGACAAAATTTATTTATCCAACTTGTTATATAGTTTTTTTAATAGAAGAATTTCATGTATACACCTCATAAACCTTGAAATTATGTATTTACACTAGTGGAAAATAAGGTATCAGGATCGGTTATATACGCATATCAATATCGGAATACAACCGTTCCTGACCTAGGCGTTACTGATACTACAATAATCTGGATCGGTTGTCTAAATAACTGATCCAAATTAGTAACTATTAGAATCGGTTGATTATTATAACCAATCCTAATAGGCATTAATCTGAATCGGTTCATGAATTTATCCGATCCTAATAAGCATTAATCTGGATCGGTTCTCAAGCTAAGAACTGATCCTGATAACTATCTGGATCGGTTTTTAGTTACAACCGATCCTAATAGTTTTTTTACTCATTTTTTAATATCAAACAATTAGAATCGGTTGTCAATCTAATAACCGATCCTGATAATTATCAGGATCAGTTCTTTCTGAGAACCGATCCTAATAGTTTTTTTACTCATTTTTTAATATCAAACAATCAGAATTGGTTTTCAAGCTAATAACCGATCCTGATAATTATCAGGATCAGTTATTTCTCAGAACCGATTCTAATAAATTTTTTACTTTTTTTAATATCCAACAATCAGGATCGGTTTTGTAGCTAACAACCGATCCAGATAACTATCAGGATCGGTTCTTCTATTTAAAACCGATTCTGATTGTTATTTGTAATTTTTTTTAAATAAAAATAGGTATCTAGATCGGTTTTTAACTAGGAACCGATCCTGATGTTTTATTAAATGAAAAAAAAAACTTTTTTATTTAATTGGCCAGCTTCCATATATGCTGGCCCCAATGCAAAAATATTGTTTTTTTGCATACAACTAAAACATACTAAATTAAATCACATCCTAAATTATCAACTACAACATACTAAATTAAATCACATCCTAAATTATCAACTACAACATACTAAATTAAATATCACACAAAAAATAAAAATTGTTACAAAAAATTCATGTTCATGCAAATTAAGTTTACACATCAACCCTAACTTGTTGTACTTCTTCTCGGCTTTATCTCATCTAGGAACATTTGAACCCACATTTTCCGAAATTCGCTCAGGCGTTGTACAGTATGCTAGCAGGAATATCCTGCATTTTTTAATAGATAGAAGAGCATGCACAATTAATTGTGTATTTCATTATAAGTGAAGCAACAATGCTTAATTACTTTTGGAAAATATATAAATGCATACATACCCTTATGTTCGGAAAAGCATCGAGGTGTTCATTTATTATGTCTTGCATGAGCAACATGACATAATATGCACATTCCCAGCCGGCCGGTTGTTGCGGGCACTATATAACAAGTTTGAGAAAATTGAAATGTAGGTTAATGAGCCTACAAATGGCTTATATGTCTAGATATTCACAACTTTTTGCATCTAAGTCCCTATAATCATATCTCAATAGAAAGTATTACCTTGCAATCTTTATGAACCGTTAAAGGAGTACCCATTTCCCTGATGAAGACACTGTTGAAATATGAACACATTGAACAATCAGTACTTACGAGTGAAATTTAAAATGATAAAATAATAAAAAAAATTAGGAAGGCACTTACTCCTCGATCGCAGCAGTGATCATTAGCATTAATTTAAACTTCTTATTGGAATCGTACACGTACAATGCACTTTCTCTTGGCATAAGCACCGTCAAAATCCAATGATCTCTGCATGTTAGGTTTGTAGCATGTCATATTCTATAATTTGTATGAATTGAAAGAAATATAATAAAATTAGAATATATATATAACACTAACACTTGGTGGAAAGGTATGAATATCAATCGCTTGTCCCGATTTTCCTTGAGCGCTGTCCCTATGTATTGAAGTACACGACCTCGATCTTCATTCAACAGCATGGCATTCGTTCGACCGAGGTCCATGAAACCAATATGCTCATCGGGAAATTTCTCCTTCATGAATTTGTGCAAATGCCTGCAAAAAAAAGGTATACAGGTGATTTCAATTTTGTGAAATTTGAATTGAAAGTACTAGATTCTGCAATTATTACGAATATTAACTCACAGCATCCAGATCTGCATAACTAGTACAGTGAGCCACTCCTTTGGTGTAAGCAAGGTCGCATAATCATCTGCATAAACGTGTATGGAGTCTGTCGAACAGAAAAGATCAAGTAGCGGATCGATTTTGAATGGACTGCCATCTAGCTCCGAAAACCGATCACACAGCTGCTTGAATGTTCGTCCCAGCTTGTCAAAATTGATACGATCAAACGCCTTGCTGTGACTCGTTGCTTTCCCACCTCTAGGGACTTGTAACTCTTTGCCTGGTTCCTACAAATTCCATAATAAATTGGAATAAAATCCAGAATCAACTACAACTCTATCATATAGATACAAATTAAGAAGTATAAGAAGTTGTAATAACAATATACCTCAACTGGACCTGTCAATATCATGGACATCGACCATGCAGTGAAACTGCGGAGGATCGATGCAAGGTTTGAGTGCTCGCCATTTGGTATAGGTAAGGGGAGTTCTATGAAATCCGCATCCTCAATAGCATCCACCGTTACTCTTGCATAGTCGGGCGGCATAGGCATACTGTGAATGTTCCACCTTGTACGACTGGAACGTGAATTGTCCCTCTGGCCACTACAAGAATATTTCCACCTACATCCGCCTGGAGTCTACAGCTCAGTTCTGTCTCCTGTACAAATAAACGTTTTTACTCGAATAAAATATTATGTATGAAACTAAGACATGTAATGGAAAATAAATTTCAATTTGCATTACCTCAGTAAACCCGGAAAGATCTGCCAATGGTTTGACTGACTGGCAGCTGCTCTGAACGACTGTTGGGCTAAACACCGGTTCTGGTTGGCCCATTGCCTGCCGAAGCATAATTGCCAGTTCAGATTTCATCTCTTGTCTCATTTCTTGTCGTAATTTGTCCTCTAGTCCTCTTACTCTCTCCTCCACTCTTTGATCCACTCTCGCGTCAAAATCTTCTTCGGACCTCGAGGGAGTGCGTGTCTTCCTTGTTGAGCACTTCCCGTATGTTTTTGTCATTGGAACCAGGCCTCCCACTCCTCTCACCCTCCCAGGATGTTCTGGATTTGGCAGAGATTTTCCCAGAACATCGTCGTATCGTGCGACGGCCAACAAGCCTTGTTTGAAAGCCGCTTCTTGTTCTTCCTGAAATGACAACATGCATGTTATAACATAATAAATTAAAGTTGAATTTAAATGAATGACAATATCTAAATCCTCACAATTCTGTTGATGACCGGTGCGTAATTATCTGGATAATAGCGTTCCTTGGTCTCGTCGTTGAGTTTCTGTCTTCCTAGTTTCCATGTGACGTGCCTATGCTCAACTGACATCTCAATAACATCGTCTTGTGTCAATGCAGTATTACAAGAACCCTGGGAAGACGGATCACTAGATGCTTTCTCGTTTTCAATCGCCTGCATAGCATCTCTAAGCCTATTCTGGAAACCCTCCCCGTTATAACCTCTGGATCCTAAGAAATGCGGGTACTTGTTTTGGGCCTAATTCCCCTTTCCAATCTGGCTGGCAATCTACAATTTGAAAAAGAAACAATTGGCTTTAATTATAAAAAAAATTGAATTCTTAAATTAGAGATAAGGTAGGTGGTCGGTATAAATAAACATACACCAAATTCCTCCGTCTCTCGGTACGCGACAAATAATTCCCAGTCTTTTTCTTCAATATGTTCTTTGGCAAAATCTGGCGTCCCACCCTCGCGCCACAGTTTAGTCATATTGGTTCGCCACTTCCGGTGACGCTCTGCCATTCTCTGATAATAATACTTCTTCACTTCTTCCTCGTCCCTTATACCCCAGTCCAGCTACCAAACAAATTGAAAACAAAATTTAGAGTTAGTTAATATCAAACGAAAGCTTTTGAAATTAATTAGTACCATGTTATTTACCTTAAGTGTTTCCCATATTTTGAGTTTGAACTCTTCTGGAACATCTTTCCATCTTTGGTACCTTATAGGAACATTCTTTCGTACCAATATCCCAAATTCCGTCGAAAAACACGTTGTCTCTCGAGTAATAATCGGCCGGAAAAATTTGTCAATTTCAAGCTTTTTGCCTTTCTCATTAAACTTGTCCTTAATTTGGTTACGCCCTCTTCCTCGTTTCTTAACCGGGGCTGGCTCACCATCACCTTCCATATCTGCACTTTTTTTAAAATAAATAATAAGTAATAAGTATTACAACTTCTAATACTTGTTAGGTCTCTTTGCAAAACATAGTCATATGTATATATTTTTTTAATGATCTAACATATAAACACACATGGGTACTAGTAAGTCATGCTAATTTTAGGATAATATTGATTTGCATTCACCACAACTAGGTAATAGACAGTGATGCATAATTATAACATTTTTACATTCCTAAATGGTACTCACTTTATTCCTAAATGGCTTGAACATTACGTATAATTAATACTTTTTAAATACAATATAGAGTGCATAATTGACATCGATTGTAAAATAATTTCTCTTAAATATACAGAGCCCATTATTATTAGCTTGAACTTTTGCATATGCTAGTATTACATATGCAAAATAATCTATGACGACAAATATAATATAATTGACATCCACTTGTTTATTACAAGACTTTATATCATTTTCCAACTAGACATAATATAATACAATTGGACAAAATAATCTATGACACGACAAATAGAAGTTGGATATCTCATGGAAATTACCAAGCAAGTGAATCAACTAATGATTAATGAAGAAGACAACCATAACAAGTTTCCATGTCTTCTTAACAACAATAACAATCAAACTTTTAATTCCAAACAAGTTTGTGTAGGACCTGTTCACCATTTCCTCTTGAAAATAACTTGCATGTAAAAAAAAATCCTTTCACATCCTGTGATAGCACAAGGCTTATCAAATAACTCATGTAATTCAGAAATTAAGATCATGCACTTAAACCATACTGGTACAAGTGGTAACATCATCATATCATGCACTGTACCATCACCATAGCATACTGCTGAGGTGAAATGCAAGCTTAAATCACCAAAAACTGAATTTTTCAACTTTACCCCAGATTTCAGCAAAATTATACCAAAAAACCAATTTTTCAGTTCAGCTTTTATAACAGGATTGAATGCCTATACTTTGCACAGTTTTAGCATACCAGTACGAACTGGTACAGACCAACATTTTTTTAATTACACGTGTTGAGTTCCTTTCCAATACATAAATCCTCTTACAAAATCAATGATTAATAAGGAGAGATTACCTGGTGAAGAGAAAGCACAGCCTCAAAGAAACGTCACCTTCGCCCTGTGATAGCACAAGGCTTATCACAGTTTAAGGCTAGGGTTAGCACTGGCGGCACATGCGGCGGCTAGGTCCGATCAGAGAGAGGGCGGCTTGACGGCTAGGGCGGCGACGGAGGAGAGGGCAGCGGCTAGAGGATAGGGCGGCGGCACGGTTGCTCAACGGCTAGGGTGGCGCGGCTAGAGGGAGATGCTGTTTTCGGGGGAGGAGAGGGAGGAGAGATGTTGTTTTCGGAGGAGGAGAGGGAAGAGAGAAAGGTTTTCGGAGGAGGAGAGGGAGGAGAGAAAGGTTTTCGGAGGAGGAGAGGGAGGAGAGAAAGAGAGAAAGAGAAAGGTTTTCGGAGGAGGAGAGAAAGAGAGAAAGAGAGACAGAAGAAAACTCAAAATTTCTCTAAGTACACAGAGGCGCGAAAATAAACAAAAACTATCTGAATCGGTTTTAAGTTAAGAAACCGATTCAGATACCTATCTGGATCGGTTCTAAGCTGAGGAACCGATCCAGATAGTGTGTTTCACATATATAATAACATATATAATATATATTACATATATAATATAGAAATTAACATATATATATAGAGGAGGGATCCAATTACACCTTTTTTGGTGACACACTTTGACACCTACCATTTTTAAAGTCCAAATAGTCGATTTAAACCGTTCAACATGATGGATATAGTAAAATGTGCTTGGAGATCAAATTTTACACTTTTTTGAATTTTTTTGCTATTTATTAAGATGGTTACAAAAATCGTTGTTTTCAGACCATTGAAAAACAGCGATTTTGTAACCATCTTCATAAATAGTAAAAAAATTCAAAAAAATATAAAAATTTGATCTCCAAGCACATTTTAATATGGTGATCATGTTGAACGGTTCGGATCGGCTGTTTGGATTTTGAAATCGCAGAATTGACCTATATAAAAAACGGTGTCATGATGTGTCACCAAAAAAGGTGTAATTGGATCCCTCCTCATATATATAATAACATATATAATATATATTACATATATAATATAGAAATTAACATATATAATATATATTACATATATAATATAGAAATTACATATATAATATAGAAATGTGAAACACACTATCTGGATCGGTTCCTTAGCTTAGAACCGATCCAGATAGGTATCTGAATCGGTTTCTTAACTTGACAGCGATTCAGATATATATCTGGATCGGTTCTAAGCTAAGGAACCGATCCAGATAGTGTGTTTCACATATATAATAACATATATAATATATATTACATATATAATATAGAAATTAACATATATAATATATATTACATATATAATATAAAAATTACATATATAATATAGAAATGTGAAACACACTATCTAGATCGGTTCCTTAGCTTAGAACCGATCCAGATAGGTATCTGAATCGGTTTCTAAACTTAAAACCGATTCAGATATGTATCTGGATCGGTTCTAAGCTAAGGAACTGATCCAGATAGTGTGTTTCACATATATAATAACATATATAATATATATTACATATATAATATAGAAATTAACATATATAATATATATTACATATATATATATATATAAGAGGAGGCATCCAATTACACCTTTTTTGGTGACACACTTTGACACCGTCCATTTTTAAAGTCCAAATAGTCGATTTAAACCGTTCAACATGATGGATATATTAAAATGTGCTTGGAGATCAAATTTTACATTTTTTTTGAATTTTTTTGCTATTTATTAAGATGGTTACAAAAATCGTTGTTTTCAGACCATTGAAAAACAACAATTTTGTAACCATCTTAATAAATAGTAAAAAAATTCAAAAAAATGTAAAATTTGATCTCCAAGCACATTTTAATATGGTGATCATGTTGAAAGGTTCGGATCGGCTGTTTGGATTTTAAAATCGCAAAATTGACCTATATAAAAAATGGTGTCATGATGTGTCACCAAAAAAGGTGTAATTGGATCCCTCCTCTATATATAATAACATATATAATATATATTACATATATAATATAGAAATTAACATATATAATATAGAAATTACATATATATAATATAGAAATGTGAAACACACTATCTGGATCGGTTTCTTAGCTTAGAACCAATCCAGATAGGTATCTGAATCGGTTACTAAACTTAAAACCGATTAAGATATTTATCTGGATCGGTTCTAAGTTAAGGAACCGATCCAGATAGTGTGTTTCACATTTCTATATTATATAATAAATTATTAGCTTAGAACAGATAGTGTAATTCATGTCATTTCTATATTTTTAATTTTAGTATATTAGCTTATAAATTATGTTTGATTCATGGTTTATTTTGGTTTATTTTGGTTTCGTGCCTCTGAGTGCTTAGCAAATTTTTTTAATAAATTATCCTGTATGTGTATGATGTTTTATAATTTATTTTAATAAATTATCTTAAAAATTATTTTAGTATAGTAGCTTATAGTATACTTTTATAAATATCTTGTAAGTTATTTTTGTATATTATCTTAATAACTTGAAAATTACTTACAACATAAAATAAACTAAAAATGAACCTTAAAATTTTAAAAAATAAGCTAATAAATTACATGTAACATGAAATAAACTAAAAATGAAACTAAATTTTTTAAAAAATAAGCTAAAAAATTACATATAACATGAAAAAAATAAGCTACTAAAAAATAACATTAAAAATAAAAAAATAAAAAATAAGCTAATAAATTACATGTAACATGAAATAAACTAAAAATGAAACTAAATTTTTTAAAAAATAAGCTAAAAAATTACATATAACATGAAAAAAATAAGCTACTAAAATATAACATTAAAAATAAAAAAATAAAAAATAAGCTAATAAATTACATATAACATGAAAAAAAATAAGCTGCAATAAAACCTATTAACATGAATTACAAAAGTCAAAAATATTGAAGAATTATAACTTGCATGCTTCCCGTCGTCCAGTGTTTCAATGCATCCCTGAAGGAAAAAAATAAAAGCCTTAAGCATCAGTATTGGTGAATATTAAATTTATTTTTATATTTTGAAACCAATAAAAATTTTATATGTATGACATACCAATAAAAATTAGGTATGAATTGTTTCATTTTGATCGTTGCCAATGGGAACTTCTTCAACCCATTCTCCTTCATTATGATCGTTGCGCACGTGACTTGTTTCATTATTCTCACCGGTTGGTAAAGATGTCATGCCAGTGGAAAACAGTGGTATCTCATCAAAATGATCGTACGCTTCTTCGTCTTCCACATTATCAATCCCGATGATACGTCTTTTTCTAGAGAGGACAACATATCTTAAACGATCGGCCGGATCAGTTACGTAGAACACTTGCGTGGCTTGTCTTGCAAGTGTAAATGGATCATCCTTGTATCCAGCCTTACTGAAATCCACTAAAATAAAACCATCGTCGTTGACTTTAACCCCCCTACGGTTATCGACCCATTTACACATAAATAACGGGATGTTAAATTTTCTATAATCTAGCTCCCAAATTTCTTCAACAAACCCGTAATATGACATCGATGCATGCGATGGTCCGGCACCTTTAGGATCTGAAAAATCACTCGAAACGGCTACTAACGTCACTCCACTGTTTTGAACGGTACTCTTTGAATCTTGATTTCTTGTGTAAAATGTGTACCCGTTGATGTCATATCCTTGGAAGGTCCTCACGACATGGACTGGACCAAGAGCCAATAATTTGATAATTTCTTTAATGTTTTCTATTTCCGGAACTTGCATGACTCTACGTGTAAACCATTCTAGAAACTTGCTATTGTGTTCGCCGATCAACCACTTGTCGGATTTCTTAGGATTTTGTTGCCGCACGAGAGTCATATGCTCGTCCCAGAAAGGATGAACGTCAGTGAGGTGTTGCAAAACATGGAAATGTGCTAGTGACATGGTTTTATTATCGGGCACGAATAATTTTGCACCGATTGTGCCTACCCCGTGAAGTCTACCCTCGTGCCGAGATTTAGGGATGCCGATAGCTTTGACATCATCCAAATAATTAGTACAAAACTCAATAACCTCTTCGGCAGCATAACATCTTACAATGCTGCCCTCAGGACGATATCGGTTCCTGACATATCCCTTTAACAATCCCATGAATCTCTCGAACGGATACATGTACCGCAAGAAAATAGGTCCACACATCTTAATTTCTCTAACCAAGTGAACGGTTAAATGAACCATAATATCAAAAAAAGGTGGAAAATACATTTCAAGATGACAAAGAGTGACGACAACCTCCTTCTGCAGAGCATCTAACGTGTCAGGATCAGTTACTTTGCAACAAATGGCGTTAAAGAAAAAACAAAGCTTCGTGATGGTCTGCCTAACAGGAGGTGGCAATATGCCCCGAATTGCAACGGGAAGAAGTTGTGTCATTAAAACATGACAGTCGTGAGACTTCATTCCTGTCAATTTTAAATCTTCCAGTGAAACTAGGTTTTTAATATTTGACGAATATCCAGATGGAACCTTGACACCATGAAGGCATCCACATAAGTTTTTTTTCTCTTCTTTCGACAGCGTATGCATTGCGGGTTTTAGATATGTACAAAATTTCCCTTTTTCTCTTTCCTTCTCTGCTGGTTGTAGAACCGGCCGTATGTTCAAGAATTGCATGTCTTTCCGAGCATTGATACGTCCTTAGTCTTACCCGGAATATTCAATAATGTTCCAACCATGCTGTCACACACATTTTTAACCACATGCATCACATCGAGACAGTGTTGAACATCTAAGTGCTCCCATTATGGTAGATCCCAGAATATTGACCTCTTCTTCCAAATAATTTTCGGTGCCCCTTTCTTTCTCACCACCTTTTTTTTAAATTTTCCAAATTGAACTTTGATATCCTTCACTTGCGAATAAACAGCTTTACCGGTCAACGGATACTTTACTCTGGTATTCTCGGTCTTTCCATTGAATTCTATATTTATCTTTCGGTGTGCGTGGTTGGCAGGAAGAAATCTACGATGACCCATGTACACATTTTTAGAGGAATTAGGTAGCCACAAATCGACTGTATCGTCCAGGCAAACGGGGCACGCTTTCTCTCCTTTCACACTGTAACCTGACAAATTTTCATAAGCCGGAAAATCATTAATGGTGCAGAAAATCATGGCCCGTAAAGTGAATTTCTCCTTGCTATATGCATCAAATATCTGCACTCCGGGTTGCCATAATTCTTTTAAATCCTCGATCAATGGCGCTAGATACACATCTATGTCGTTCCCGGGCTGTTTGGGTCCTGATATGAGCAAGGTCATCATGATATATTTGCGTTTCATACATAACCAAGGCGGAAGATTATAAATGCACAATAGAACCGGCCAACTGCTATGCTTACTGCTCATGCTACTGTGCGGATTTATACCATCTGCACTTAGCCCAAGCTTTAGATTTCTCGGGTCACGTCCGAATTCGGAAAACTCTCTGTCAATATTTCTCCACTGAGGAGAATCAGCGGGGTGCCATAATTTTCGTCTTTTTTCCGATTATCGGCATGCCAACGCATTAGTTTCGCATATTTAGCATTTGAGAACAAACGTTTGAATCTCGGTTTCACGGGGAGGTACCACAATGCTTTTGCCGGAGGTCCTTTCTTCTGTTTATAATCATCAATTTTATCGCCGGTTAACTGCTTTGGTTTGTAACGTGATGCACCACATTTTGGACACTCGTGAAGATCTTTATACTCATTTTGATATAATATACAATCATTTGGACACGCGTGTATTCTTTGAACTTCCAAATCCACCGGGCACAATATTTTCTTCGCTTCATAAACATTAGGTGGTATCTCGTTTCCATCCGGAAGCATTTCTTTCAAAGTTTGTAATAACTCAGTAAAATTTCTATCACTCCAACCGTTAGATGCTTTAAGGTTATACAATTTTAATACACCTTTCAATTTTGAAAATTTAGAACAACCAGGATATAATTCCTTATTAGAATCTTCGTACAAATTCTCAAATAAACAATACTTCTTTTCATTATCAAAATCATCTTCTAAATCACGTAACATTTGATCAAAATTATCACATTTATCTACCACCATATCATGATTTTCTTCGGTATGGCATTCCTGATGCTCAGTACAAGTGCCTACGTGGGTTTCCAATCACCGTAGATCATTCCTGTCATCTCCACCGGTATGGTATTACTGATGCTCAGAACCAGTACCTATGTCGGTTGGCAAACTCTCACCATGCCATATCCAATACTGATACCCTTGCTTGAATTCACGACGGATTAAATGGTTCCTCACTTGGTTCGGGTTGGAAAATTTGTGACCATTGTTACAATCACGGCAAGGACACGACATCAGTGCACTCCCCTTATTCGCCATATCTTCCATAGCAACTCTGATAAATTCCTCGACACCTGTCGTATATTCATCAGATAGACGTGATGTTTCTTACATCCAACTGCAGTCCATCTGCAATTATAATAAAACACAATTAATTAAGAACAAGGTTGCGGTACTAACTTCTGTTCACAATAGGGTACCATCCTATCTCACTCTTTGAATACTTTGTCTCAGTAGTGACCACATGTTAGTCGTGTTTTAGTAGCTAAGAAAATTTCGGCAGCATTTCCCCTTAGTTCCCCGAGTATTCGAGGAACTAAGGGGAAATGCTGCCGAAATTTTCGTAGCTACTAAAACACGACTAACATGTGGCCACATCCTAATTGAGACAAAATATTCAAAGAGCAGTCCCAAAATGGGGACTATCCAAAATTAATCCCTAATGGATTAATTTTGAACGGGTATCAAGACCTAAAGGCATTTAATCAAGATCGGTTGTGGCTCATAAGACAATACTCTAACTAAATACCTAATATAAATACATTTAATCTAGCTAGCAATTCAAAATACATATTCATGCACAAAACTAAGTAAAAATGAGTTTTATGTTGTACTTACAACTTTTTTTGGATGTCGTACCGAGTGAGATGAAGATTGCTGCGCACCAAATCTCTCAATAATAGCCAATCTACAAAATTAAGATGACATAAAAAAGAGAAAGAAAATAAGGAGCTATATATAATTAATGTCAATTATATATCTACAAAATAGAGAAAGAAAATACATATAACATAAAAACAAACAAAATGGACCTAAATTTTACATTTATGGGATTTTTGATCTATTTATTAGCTATTTAGTTGTGTTTATGGCAAAATAAGCACCATATATTCATTTATGCATGTCTTTGTTGGATCCATATAATTAACCACCATAGAAGCAACACTAATTAAACATGAGTTTTATGTTGTACTTACAACTTTATTTTTTGGATCCCGGATTAAGTGAGATGATGATCGTTGCACCAAATCTCTCAATATAGCCAATCTACAAAATTAAACAATCGGAACCTAATTAAGATATAGATGTATATATATAACATGCATATATATATATAGAGATAGGCTACCATGCTTTGCAAATTAAAGCACCTCTTGTGCTTTGCGCTCATTTTTGGGTTTTCAAAATTCAAAATGTCGATCCGACCGTTCAAGTTGTTCTCCATATTGAAATGTGCTTGGAGACCAAATTTTACATTTTTTGGAATTTCTTTACTATTTATTAAGCCACTTTGAAAATCGCTGATCCATTGGTCCAGAAATTTGCACTGTTTTGGTAGTGTGACCATTGGATCAGCGATTTTCAAAGTGGCTTAATAAATAGTAAAAAAATTCCAAAAAATGTAAAATTTGGTCTCCAAGCACATTTCAATATGGAGAACAACTTGAACGGTCGGATCGACATTTTGAATTTTGAAAACCCGAAAATGAGCGCAAAGCACAAGAGGTGCTTTAATTTGCAAAGCATGGTAGCCTATCTCTATATATATATATATATATATATATATATATAGGGTGATGCTACGGTGCTTTGGGAAGTAAAGAGGGTGTTTTACTTCCCGCTCATATCTCCATTTTCAAAGTTCAAATTGTCGGTCCGAACATCTCAACATGATCTTCATATTGATATGTGCTTGGAGACCAAATTTTACATTTTTTGGAAATTTTTTACTATTTTTTTGGAATTTTTGAAAATCAGTGTTTTTCTGAATTTTTTATTATTTTTTTATTTCATGAAAAGCTGTGATTTTCAAAAATTCCAAAAAAATAGTAAAAAATTTCCAAAAAATGTAAAATTTGGTCTCCAAGCATATATCAATATGAAGATCATGTTGAGATGTTCGGACCGACAATTTGAACTTTGAAAATGAAGATATGAGCGGGAAGTAAAACACCCTCTTTACTTCCCAAAGCACCGTAGCCTATCCCTATATATATATATATATATATATATATAGAGATGGGCTAACTTGCTTTGGGAATTAAAGAGGGCGTTTTACTTTGCGCTCATATCTTCATTTTCAAAGTTCAAATAGTCGATTCGAACCTTCCAACATGTTCTTCATATTAAAATGTGCTTGGAGACCAAATTTTACAATTTTTGGAAATTTTTTACTATTTTTTCAGAATTTTTGAAAATCATCACTTTGCTGAATTTTTTATTATTTTTTTATTTAATGAAAAGTTGTGATTTTCAAAAATTCTGAAAAAATAGTAAAAAATTTCCAAAAATTGTAAAATTTGGTCTCCAAGCACATTTTAATATGAAGAACATGTTGGAAGGTTCGAATCGACTATTTGAACTTTGAAAATGAAGATATGAGCGCAAAGTAAAACGCCCTCTTTAATTCCCAAAGCAAGTTAGCCCATCTCTATATATATATATATATGTTATATATCCTAGAACTAAAAGATGTATTAAATAAAATTGTAGAATATGGGTCTCAAAAGCACATATATAGCATGAATGTGCAAATCTCCACATACAAAGAAAAACTTGAAATAAAGGTATAAAACTGAAAAGAGAGATTTAGGGTTCATATTTTATATAGTCATAGATCTAGGGTTTATATTTTGAGCCTATATAAATTAATGGTTCTCCATTTAATAGCTAGCAAACTAGATATAAAAGAGATGATGAATTAATGAACCTGAGAAAACAAGGGAGAGTCGACGGCTGAATTAAAGACCTGCGAGATAGCTATTGCGCTAATTAATGGAGGCGAGGCCAGAGGAAGAAAGACACCCAAAGGATTTGTCCAGAATATGACTGAATTAAGCATTAATAGGTACTATCATGATCGGTTGTTAGTAATCGGTTTTTTACTAACAACCGATCCTGATAGTCATATATCAGGATTAGTTGACTATATAAAACCGATCCTGATAGTATCAAGATCGGTTGTACACAAGAACCGATCCTGATAGTATCAGGATCAGTTGTACACAAGAACTGATCCTGATACTATCTGGATCGGTTTTATATAGTCAACTGATCCTAATAGTATCAGGATCGGTTTTTTATTGTCAACCGATCCTAATATAAGAACTATCAACATCGGTTGTACACAAGAACCGATCCTGATAGTTGAAATATTAAGATCGATTGACAAAAAAACCCGATCTGATTAGTTTTTTGAATCGGTTTTGTTAAGAAAACTGTTCTAGATAGGTATTTGTATCGGTTGTTTCATATAGCCGATCCAGATAGGCCGATCCTGATTCCTGTTTTTCCACTAGTGTTACCTTTCTAAAATTCACAATATCATATTTACCCTTCTAAATTTGGAAAATATCACAAATTTGTAGTCTATGTTAAAATATATTATTTTTTAACTAATCAGTTTTCGAGGACAAATTGTTTATTGAGTGAGGCTATGGTACTTCGGCTAGTGTACTACGGCTCAATATGGTACTTTTTAAAATCCTAACGGTTGATCCGAACCGTTCAATGTGATATCCATATGAATATGTACTTGCAAACTAAATTTTATATTTTTTCGAATTTTTTTACTATTTTTTTAGATAGGTACAATTTTGATGGTCCAGAATTTGTTAAAACACTAAAAATTCTACCTATCTAAAAAAATAGTAAAAAAATTCGAAAAAATATAAAATTTAGTTTGCAAGTACATATTCATATGGATATCACATTGAACGGTTCGGATCGACCGTTAGGATTTTAAAAAGTACCATATTGAGCCGTAGTACACTAGCCATAGTACACTAGCCGAAGTACCATAGCCTCACTCTTGTTTATTTATCTACTTATGATGCATGCACGATGATATTTAGGTATATGTTTGTGTTTGCGTCACAAGTAGATAAATCAATCATTTGTTCTTAGAACAGATTAGTTACAAGACAAAACATTTTTCTTATACATACTACAATTTTTTTTTAATAAGAATAAAATGGGTACTTTATAAAGTTAAAATGAGTTTTAATAGAGAAGTCAATAAATTGGGTAAATTTGTGAGTTTTTCAAATTTAGAAGGGTAAATACGATATCATAAACTTTGGAGGGGGCAATAAAAAATTTTGAGATTTTTGAAGCGTATTTATGAAATTATCTCTTTTTTAATTTTTAATTTATGACAAAATTTATTTACAGTATTTTATTTCATTTTATTTAATTAATAATTTATATGGTTTTTAAAGTAGTGAGATCAATAATTAGAATTTTTATATTTTGTGATATTACATACATGATGTCCGTTTAATATATTTATTTGTCTATTCTATTTTTGATTAAATTATGTAAGTTACTAATTTATTGGATAATTATTCATTATTTGTTCGTTAATCTTAATGGATAATATTAGAAGAGGAGGGATCGGATCGATGACACTCTTTTTTTATAACATCGGATGTCCAAATAGTAGATCTAAACCGTTCAATATGATGGATATATTAAAATGTGCTTGTTGATTAAATTTACATTTTGAATTTTTTTAGTATTTATTAAGATGGATATAAAAATTCAATGGTCTGGAAACATCGATTTTGTAAAATACTTAATAAATAGTAAAAAAAATGTAAAATTTGATCTGCAAACACATTTTAATATATCCATCATATTGAACGGTTTGGATCGACTGTTTGGACTTTAAAAACTTTGAAAATGCACAATGTCATCCAATATTACCAAAAAAGGTGTCATCCGATCCCTCCTCATAGTAGAATAGAATAAGGCTAATACATAATGGGTAAAAATAAGACAAACTTATGCCGGATATGAAGTACCTCTCACTTAAACTAGACTGAATTATTAGAGTAGAACTAGGGTGTGATGTGCTCACCAAACTCTTTGGTGAGCACAACTCTACATAAACTATCGGATTCCCTTCAAACGAGATGAATTCAACCGTTGAAACCGATGTACTTTACTTTACGAGTGATGCGCGTACATGCAAAATTTTGAATTTTTTGAATTCATTTAGTCTCAAGTCAAGTGGTCAAAATTGATGAAAAATGAATGATCCAAAATGAAGTTGTTTTAATGCATTCAAAAAATCAACAATTTTGACCACTTGACTTGAGACTAAATGAATTCAAAAAATTCAAAATTTTGCATGTACGCGCATCACTCGTAAAGTAAAGTACATCGGTTTCAACGGTTGAATTCATCTCGTTTGAAGGGAATCCGATAGTTTATGTAGAGTTGTGCTCACCAAAGAGTTTGGTGAGCACATCACACCCTAGTTCTACTCGAATTATTAAATGCATTTATTGCATGTAGCATGATAGAGTTTTGATTTGCAATACTGATTTTCACCCATTGCTTCAATTATATCTAATAGAGACTCGATCTACTCTCTTAATTTTTAATTCTGAGATGTGCGAATTGTATCTGGTGATGATTGCCTGAAAGAACCATATGTTCCTGAAATTATCCAAGCCGATCGATCCACGAAAAATAAACATTGAATTATATATATTATCCCAGATTACTAAAGTTTTAACTGAATGTAAAGAATTAGCAAAGCATGAAGTTGGGTCACCCACTTCACTTTATTTTGTATTAGGTTTTAAATTAAGCTCTTATTATTTGGGATGCATGCGTGATTAGGTGGAAAAATTTACAAAGGCAGTCTTGCAAGAGCGAGAGGGTGAGATCTATGGTGGAAGTACCAAAAAAGCCCCTAAGGTTCTGGCAGATGTTGTCGAGGCCATAGCTGCTGCTATTTACGAGGATTGTAATTTCAGCCTTGATATTATGTGGAAGGTCCTTAATTATCTCGTCCCCTCTAATATATATATCCATTCCATTATTAAGCACGTTGGGTGTCCGATCCGCCAACGGCTACAATTGAAAGATGAAATTTCGGATTTAATCTCAGCCCTCCAATTACATAATCTGTCTCACTATAGCAGCAGCACTCATCTGCGACCGGCCAAATCGGTCGCAGATAACCATGTCGCCGGTCGCAGAAGCCAAAGCCGGTCTCAGAAGACTAAAATCGGTTGCAGATACATCGGTCGCAGAAGACACCGTTGCTGATACCCTCTCCGCTGACGTCGCAGATGGTTGTGGCGCTGGTCGCAGATGACTCTTCTGCGACCAATCAGATCGGTCTCTGATGGTATATGTTGACGTGGCAGGAAGACCATCATATACCGAATAAACGGTCACTGATGTGTCCATAGTCGGTCGCAGAAGGGTTTTTTTTTTTAGTTGCTGATGTGTCCATAGTTGCTGTTTCTATTTTTAAAGTATTTAAACACACAGAGGGGTATTGAGGTAATTTTGATATTTAAAATAGCAGACTTTTCCATTTCTGAATCTGAACTTTGGAAACTCATATAAAATCGAAATAAAATCAGAAAAATATGAAATTTGTGTCTATTTAATGTGTTTTAGAGTCCTTTACATGCTGGTGTGGTCCATTTTGCAGTTTGATCCCTGTGCTGATCTGCACTGATCAGTTTACTAGAACAGGTTGTTTTGTCAATGTGGAATGCATTTCATGTACCAGTAGTACATTATTTGTCTTTCTTTGCTGCTACAGCATAACAGATTTACATATATGAGAGAAAAGTTTGTTTTGACAAGACAATCCTGGAAGTAGTAATAGTATATAGTAAAACAGATATGAATGAATGCATTTGTGGTGAAGCAATATGCCTTCAAATCTTATTGGTCTTGTGCCGAACAATAATCCATTAATAGATCAATTTACAAAATTATGTGCCAAGTTCACTAGCCCTACGACAATAATCCATGTCCATTACCATAAATCTTTAACCAACACAAAAGTAAATTTCATGTTCACAAGTTTTTAATCTAGTTCCAAATTAATCTAGTTCCAACTCACAAATGACCGAGAGAAGGAAGTCAAGCTCTAATGCCTGTGTATGAAGCTGTGAAGCACTCTAAGCTCTAATTTCTGTGTATGAGATGACAGAATATAGATTTAAGCAAGGAAGTCCCTGACTTTGTTTGAATATAGTGTGCGAGGCAGCGAGCGAGTCGAGATCAGAGGTCCCCTAGACCGATTAGAACCCTTCAAGATTATTCATAAACAACTTCAATTTAATGCAAGAGTTCTAACCGATTCAAAGCACTCAAGCCTTAACGGAAAACAAGAAATTTGCAAGGCCGGTTAAAAAAAAATCAAGCACAACAACACTAATCAGTTTTAGACCGTCAAGAACAGTACATCAATTTACAATAGCACAGAAATTTCAGATTTCACATATTTCACAAATCAAGGAGTTTAATGGCTCATTTCAACATTTCAATTCACAACACAATTCAAAACAATTAATATTTCACAGTTCAACACGAGAGGGGGCTCAGCCCACGTGCAACAGTAGCTCAACCGAGAACAAAGGAACAAAAAAAAAATCAAGAGCTCTGTGTCTTACCCTAGATGGTCGGATTATTATGCCGCTGATGTCATCCAAAATTGATAGCTTTGTTCTTCTTCCCGGGAATAATCTCAAATGCCTCAGAAAAGCCTTGAAAAAACAGATAGTTTCTTCAAAATTCTACTGAACATAATAGGTGACTTAAATTTGAATAGATAAATTGGGGTTGATGAAATTACCTCGCTCATGTTGCAAATGAAATTGGGAATTGTAGGTAATGCCCGGCTGCCAACATGGACGAATGCATCTACTTTTAGGCCCTTAAATCTCACTTCAATCTTTGGAAATTCAAGCTGAACCCACAAAAAAAAAGGAAAGATTAATATAGAATTCAGCAAAATAGAAATGAAACTCACGCATCAAATCTCTCGCGAATTCTCTGAAAGAAATTCTCAACATCCTCGGAATCACCCAACAAACGGTCAATGAGACCAGTGCGGTCCCCACGCATCAATCTTGCCACATCCACCTCAGCAAATGAACCCTCAGCTTCACCACCACCAACTGGACATCCAGCGGCTTCTATCCTCCTGAGGAGGCCACGGCGGGCCCGAGTGATGGTCGGAAGGCAGCCCACAAGCACGCAAATAGCAGAAAGGCGGCAAGGCGTGCGAGGCAGCGAGCGGGAGGCGGATCAGGCAGCGAGGTTGGGCGACAGTTGCTGGAGCAGATCGAGTGAGAGAGAGACAGGAACGGCAAGGTGGGGTCGGGCCGAGGCGGGGTCGAACTTATGCGTCGGTTGGGCCAAAACGGCGTGGGATTTTTGTCTAAACCTAAAAGTCGCGCAAGTCAGAGAGAGAATGAAGCTCTGCGCGGGATTTTCAGGGCACCCTTCAGCGACCGGGACAAAACGGTTGCAGAAATATGTGGGCGCCGGTCGCTGAAAGTCTCGTCTCCGATACCTTTTATTTTATTTTAACTAATTTTATTTTTTGGGTCTTCAGCGACCGGCGCTTGGACCGGTCGCTGATACCGGTCGCTGAAAACCAGTTTTGCTGTAGTGTCTTCTTTTGATTAAATACATATGTTTTATATGTAGAAGTCTAAATTTAGTTAAAAACATACTCACCACACGTACTGCCACACGATACGTTACAATTAAAATTGAGTAGAGTCTGAAATTTAGCGATATATTTCTCCGTTTTCTTATTTCTTTGTTTCCTTATTCCTCCCTATTCAATGGAGTAGACTTCACCTTCCGTTTTCTTATTTATTTGTTTCCAAACTTCTTCTCCATTTCTATATAGATCACAACGAATTGATTTTTTTTTTCTAATTTTCTTATTTCTCTTACTTTGTTTCTATACATATTGCCGTGGGAAATCTAAAATATATTTTCAATTTTGTTTCTATACAGATCTAATCCATGACCCTTTGAAAATCATAGAAGCCTTCCAATAAAACCAAGAAAAATTCATAGAAGTACAAAGCAGCAGGAAATTTTGTTGACATTATTGTTCTTTTTCTATACTTAGAAATATTATTTTTAAAAATATATATTTACGAAAATTTGTCTAAACTATCTATTATCATACCCATATATCGAGTGTGGTTATGGCTCGTAACAATAAATACTAGCAACTTTTGCTACTATTATTGCAAGATTGCTTCGTATAATCAATAATGCTAGGGGTTTTATTGTGACTCTGTGTCATTTAACTTTCAATACATGCAATTATTATTTGTTTGTTTACTGTACCAAATAGAAATATATAAATTGAGGAGAATATTTATGTGTAGGTAGTGCCTACAGTAGTAAAAATAAACAAGCTTACTATGTTTTGTGGGGCAAAGGGTTGAGCACTTGATGATTCTAAAATAAACAAACTTACTATTACAAATCATAGTAAAAAAACTGTAAATAAATAAGAATAAGAAACCTATGTTTGAGGAGGGGAATAAATTTGAAAATGCACTCAGTGATTCTTATAATGATGTTTCCGTTGCAACGCACGGACATGATACTAGTATATATATAGGTTGGCTAATATCAAAACGTTTGTTCATAGGTCATAGAACAAACGTTTCGAGTTTTACATTTTTAAAGTCCAAACAGTTCAACATTCTTTGGATTTTTTTACTATTTATTAAGTCAGTTTTAAAAACGTTATTTTCAATGATTCAGAAATTTTTCACTATTTATTAAAATCAGTGATTTTAAAAATAGCTTAATAAATAGTTAAAAAACTCCAAAAAATATAAAATTTGGTCTCCAACCACATTTTACTATAGAGATCACATCTAACAATTTGGATCGACTGTTTAGACTTTGAAAGTCGGAAAACCAATTATTGCACCACGGTATCAGAACAAACATTTTTGATATTAGACAACCTCTATATATAGTTTTGGTACCCAGGTCTTTCTTCCCCTCACCATCCAAAATTAAATTGCCTCTCCTTGATTCGAGGCAATTTAATTTTGGAGGGGGAGGGAGAACAAAGATCTGAGCCTATTTTTTCTACTAATGGCGGCATAGATGACTCTGATATCACTTGTTAGAAATCTATATTTTCAGCGACAGTGACAGAGAGCAAAACACAGTAATCTTTGGAGCAATTTTCTCTCTTAATTTCAAGTACAAATATGTAAAAGAAAACTTATAAATATAACCCTATAGAAATAGAAAATAATAAATTGTGAGATAAGAGACTTTTACAACAATACATGAGCGTATAGAGGACACGTTTCATATTAATTATTGGACAATTTTGATAATATTTGAATCATAAATGTCGTAATTTATTAAAAACATCAACAAACACATACAATAAGCTGTAAATGTATTTTAAAAGAATGATATACGTATTTCCTGATGTATCTCTTTGATTAAAAAAGAATATATATATGAGCAAATAGAGGACACGAGTACAACTGTCAACTCAGTATTGTCTTCTCAATTCGAGTCAACTCGCTCATTAAACTAATGAACCGAGTACGAGCATATCCCAACTCACTCAAACTCGCTCATTAATCATCCTTAGTACGGACCAATCTACGATGTACATAGTACCGTAACTTAGAGGTGAGTAAATCGCTCATAACTCGTAGCCTCACTCTATTAAAATCATTTCAAAAGCATTAAAATCGATTCTTCTAGGACTACAGCACAGTACATATCAGCTGGTAACGTAATGCATTATTAATATATTTTTTAAGTACAAACATCCATAATTCCATATGCAGCGGTTTAGCACAATACATGGAATCCGTATCCTCTGCATTAACTCAAAAGAGAATCTTTTGAGTTAATGAATTTTGACTGTACAATCTGTTTAAAATCATACGGTTGAAATTTATTAACTCAAAATATTTCCTTTTGAGTTAATGCAGAATAATATATACATATTTAAAATCAGACGGTTTAAAATCAGTTGGTAGAATAATATATACATATTTAATTATCACCACTTATGTACTTAAAATTGTATTGATTTTATGGACAAATTTTTTGTTCACGTCAAAAACCAATGCACCTGTATATGGTGAATAAAAAATATACACCTGTATATGAGCAAAATAATTTTCGGTGTATATCACAAACAGAGAGATGAACGAAATTTTTTAACAATTTTGTACATGTACAGAGTCCCTTCCGCTAGGGACTAAGATTTTACATTTTAGATTTTATAATTTCGTTTTTGTCTAATGTGAAATCCCAGAGATCACCGTATTTTTCATTGAAATCCCAGATATCCATGGAGTTGTATTCAGCGATCATTTTGTCACGTGCTCCTCTTTCCATGTTGTAAATGTGGGGCTCAAAATTGTGGGGCTTATCTGGCTTTTGCATCTCTGTTGCACAAAATACCACTACAAATAGAGCTGCTCCTATGAACATGTACTCTTTCTGCACAACATATATAATAATATATTTGAGTTAATCGTGTATTATTTGATTAACTCGGATTAAATTTCTGAAAAGATCATAGGATTCTCGTACGTACCGGCCAGTCAAAAACAAAACAAGCGATAACCGCAGGAAGAAACAACCAAGATATCAGGCCTGAAAAAGACATATAAATATATATTTCCAGAGATAAACAAAATGAGGAGGGTTCCAATACCTCATTTTTTGTTTTATATCTTTGTTTTTAAAGTTCAAATTATCGATCCGAACCGCACAACATGATATATATCCATACTAAAATATGCTTGGGGATGAAATTTTCTAATTTCTGAATTTTTTTTACTATTTTTTAAGATAGGTATAAAATCACTGAATTTGGACCGTTCATAAACAGTAATTTTGTACCGCTTTTAAAAAATAGTAACAAATTTATAAAAATTATAAAATTTGGTCTCCAAGCATATTTTAGTATATATATCATGTTGAGCGGTTCGGATCGATAGTTTGGACTTCGAAAATGAAGATGTACAACATGAGACATGATGAGGTATAAAAAACACGAGTTATTGGAACCCTCCTCAAAGAATATATATATTTTCAAAATTCTAACGGTCGATCCGAACTGTTCAACATGATCTCCATATGAATATGTACTTGCAAACCAAATTTTACATTTTATAGATTTTTTTTACTATTTTTTTAGATAGGTAGAAAATCACTTGATCTGAAAATTATGTACTATTCAGATCAAGTGATTTTCTACCTATCTAAAAAGATAGTAAAAAAATTCTAAAAAATGTAAAATTTGATTTGCAAGTACATATTCATATAGAGATCATGTTGGACGGTTCGAATCGATCATTACGATTTTGAAAACTCAAATATTGAGCCGTAGCACGGAGGCCCTCTAAGCTACGCGTAGCACAATAGCCAACTCATATATATATATATAGTATAAAGAATGGCTAATATCAAAATGTTTGTTCCTGGGCTCAGGAACAAACGATTCCGTTCTCCAATTTCCAAAGTTCAAACAATAAATCCAAACCGTTAGATGTTCAATCTATATTAAAATGTGCTTGAAGACCAAATTTTACATTTTTTGGAATTTTTTTACTATTTATTAAGCTAGTTTGAAAACCGCTGTTTTTCAATGCTGCAGAAATTTCATAAAAACAGCGGTTTTCAAACCAGCTTAATAAATAGTAAAAAAATTCCAAAAAATGTAAAATTTGGTCTCCAAGCACATTTTAATATAGATTGAACATCTAACGGTTTAGATTTGTTGTTTGAACTTCGGAAATTGGAGAACGGAATCGTTTGTTCCTGAGCTCAGGAACAAACGTTTTGATATTAGCCATTCTCTCTATATATATATATATATATATATAGAGAGAGAGAGAGAGAGAGAGAGAGAGAGAGAGAGAGAGAGAGAGATGGGCTATTGTGCTTTGCAAAGTAAAGCGAACGTTTTACTTCGGGCTCATATTTCCATTTCAAAGTTGAAAATGTCGATCCGAACCGTTCAAGTTGATCTACATATTGAAATGTGCTTGGAGACCAAATTTTATATTTTTTGGAATTTTTTTATTATTTATTAAGCCACTTTGAAAATCGCTGATCCATTGTGAACAGTAGAAAACAGTTCAAAAACCAACCAATTAGGTATACGCATGTGTATGCGTCAGTAGAGAAATCAACCATTTGCTATCAAAAACCAACCAATTAGAAGACTGACATGCTGCATATTGTTTTTTTTTTTAGAATAAAATGGGTAAGTTTGTGTGTTTTTTAAATTTAGAAGGGTAAATATGATGTTATGAACTTCTAGGAGGAGGGTAAATATCTACTTTCGAAGTTTTTAGGAGTATACATGAAATTTTCCCAATTTTTTAATATGACCAAAATAATATTTTTTTTAAATAAAGCCACGTAGGCATATCTTTCTTCTTTTATCTACTTCATTTGGTGACGCTTAAACAACCTTTGAAATCAAAGATGGGAACATAGGTTTGTATTATAGTCAAACTATGCCTAGACACCTAGTATCATTCATCCATATATATAGAGAGAGAGAGAGAGAGATGGGCTATTGTGCTTTGCAAAGTAAAGCGAACGTTTTACTTCGGGCTCATATTTTCATTTCAAAGTTGAAAATGTCGATCCGAACTGTTCAAGTTGATCTACATATTGAAATGTGCTTGGAGACCAAATTTTATATTTTTTGGAATTTTTTTATTATTTATTAAGCCACTTTGAAAATCGCTGATCCATTGTGAACAGTAGAAAACAGTAAACAATTATGGACCAATGGATCAGCGATTTTCAAAGTGGCTTAATAAATAGTAAAAAAATTTCAAAAAATGTAAAATTTGGTCTCCAAGCACATTTCAATATGTAGATCAACTTGAACGGTTTGGATCAACGTTTTGAACTTTGAAATGGGAATATGAGTCCGAAGTAAAACGTTTGTTTTACTTTGCAAAGCACAATAGCCCATCTATATATATATATATATATAGGAATTGGCTACGGTGCTACGCGTAGCATAGAGAGCCTCCGTGCTACGGCTCAATATTTGAGTTTTCAAAATTCTAACGGTCGATCCGAACCGTTCAACATGATCTCCATATGAATATGTACTTGCAAACCAAATTTTACATTTTTTAGAAGTTTTTTACTATTTTTTTAGATAGGTAGAAAATCACTTGATATGAATGGTACAGAATTTTCAGATCAAGTGATTTTCTACCTATCTAAAAAAATAGTAAAAAAATTCTAAAAAATGTAAAATTTGATTTGCAAGTACATATTCATATGGAGATTATGTTGAACGGTTCGGATCGACCGTTAGGATTTTGAAAACTCAAATATTGAGCCGTAGCACGAAGACCCTCTATGCTACGCGTAGCATGCTAGCCATTTCCTATATATATATATATATAGAGTATGGCTAATTTGCTTCCGGAAGCATTTCGGCCGAGGTGCTTACGGGGGCATATCTTGCATTTTGATGTTCAAACAACAAATTCAAACCGTTAGATGTTCAATCTATATTAAAATCTACTTGGAGACCAAATTTTACATTTTTTGGAATTTTTTTACTATTTTTTAAGCTGGTTTGAAAACCGCTGTTTTCAATGCTTCAGAAATTTAATAAAAACAGCAGTTTTCAAACCAGCTTAAAAAATAGTAAAAAAATTCCAAAAAATGTAAAATTTGGTCTCCAAGTAGATTTTAATATAGATTGAACATCTAATGGTTTGAATTTGTTGTTTGAATATCAAATTGCAAGATATGCCCCCGTAAGCACCTCGCGGAAATGCTGCCGGCAGCAACTTAGCCGCTCCCTATATATATATATATATATATATATATAAACAGAGCTTTTCACAAATTTGATAAAGGATGACAATAAGCTGCGGGGAATTGCAAAATTGTGAACATTTTCATGGAGAAGGATAATTCCCAGATTCCATTTGATTCCAGAGGAATCTTTTTCCTTTTTAAAAATAAATTTGCCCTCCAATTGACAAGAATATTCAATTACAAAGTACAAAACCTTAGAAAACCTTTGTTTAATTTCTTAATTAATCCGTTGATAGAATTATCAACATAAGTAGATCGAACTATTTTTATCCTTTTACTAGTGACAATGTTGACAAGCAAATATTTTACAATTGAACTAGAAAATATTTACCATGGAACCAAGAATCAACCCAAGTCAAAAGCAGAATTTAAGTGTCTATAAATTTGCAGGACAGATCAAAGATAGGGAGCTATTTGGTGATACCTTGGAACCCAGTAGGAGGGTCTGCTCCATTGTACTGTTCAGCCACCGCTTCCCAAAAGCCTTTCTTTTCTGACAACGGTGCATAAAACATATATATTACAATTAATCCATATTAAAATTTGTGAATATGTTTATCTTTAATTAATGTCTCTTGTTAGATAGGATCGATCGATCAGGGCTCATGGCATTAGACATTGAAAATATATATATATGTCCTTGTTTTAGTGATATATATATGTTTGCTTTTATTTATATATATGAAACTAATTATGGCCGGATTAGAGGTTGGTTGAGGCTATAGTGTGTATTTTTTTGAGTAAATTAACCAAACAATTAAAAATGGCCATTATCTAATCTAAAGGTATACAATTAATTAAAAGATTTTCAAATTACATAATAGAGAATTAACTACCTTCATCGCCTTCATTGCAGGGGCGGATCTAGGATTTCCGTCAGGGTAGGGCAAGATAATATTTATGCGGGTCCAATATCTAATCGGGTTTAAACCTATTATCTAATCGGGTACTAAATAAAAAACAATCAACATGCCAAATTTTTTTTTTTCAAATCTAAACATGACATACAAAAATTTACAGAGGAGAAAGAGAAAAGGGCATTTGCTTCTTCCAGGGTAGGGCATTTGTTTCTTCCAGGGTGGGGCAAGATCCAAAAACCTAGTACTTGGAAACTAATTTTGAAATTCCAGGGTAGGGCAGTTGCCCTACCCTGCTCTATGCTGGATCCGCCCCTGCTTCATTGTATGTATGGGCACCATCGTATATGCCATATACAAAATCCTCCTAGAAGTATAATTGAGACCAAATAAATAAATAAATAAATAACACACAGCGCGCGTCACACTCTAATAATTGAAAAAAATAAAGTGAGGAAAGAAACTGTTGAATTGAAGTATTAATTATCAGTAGAATCAAATTAAACAGTTAATTATAAACTCACAGGTTCAACGCCGTTTGTTCTCCAACGGTCAATTGGATCCTCTTGAAGGTCTGGTTCTATCTCGGTCAGCTTCGCTTTCAACCGAGTAGGTTTCCAGCTGAGCTGCGTCGTCAGGCTCAGACCCGATCTCAGAGCTACAGTTGGGGTTTCGTGCGAAAAAACCCCAGTAGTTACATGACCATTTGAGATGGATTTTGATATGACTGGAGGGAAACTAGCGATGGCGCGAGTAGGCGATGCCGCCGTCGCCATTTCTTCTCTCTATTCTTATTTTCCCTTTTGAATTATTTAATTTGTTTCATCCAAGCGAAGTAGATAACTGGAAATGGAAGATCCGAAGATGTATGGTTGTGTGAGATTCGTACAATAGGAACCCTTGGATTTGATCCCACGTACGTTGATGGTTTACAATTGGAGTGGAAGGTGGCAATGCGCCCGTTGAGGCCTTATCCGGTCCGTAGTTTATTTGTCACATGATTTATAGTGATAACATAGAACAATGTTATCCAGATAGCCATGCCTATGCCATGTGAGCCAATCATATATTAGAGGATTGTGTGGGTGCACTCCATAGATAATCCACATCACAGTTCAGTATTGTAGTATCTACAATATATGATAATATCAATTTCCTCCACATCACAGTTCAGTATTGTAAACAAAACAAAAAATTCTGTAATTTTGTAAAAATATCATAACAGTTTTCATCTTGTTATGTCGACCTCGATTTATAAGTCTAAGAAAGAAATTAATATGAACCAAGCTAGAACAAATATATATAATAATATTAAATACTAATGTCACGTGCATATATAACATGACATTCACATAAATCGAATGAGTAATCTCACGTAAACTAAATGATTAATCTAGCATTTTTTTTATGAATTACTTGAGCACTTCGCTAAAATATACACCTACAAATTGACCCGTTGGGAAAAGTAATGTATTGTTTTGAAGGGGAAATTTCACGTATACCCCTCAAAAACTTCAAAATTACGTATTCTCTCCTCTAAACTTTGAAATACATATTTCCCTCTTTAAACTTCAAAAACTCACAAATTTACCCATTTAATTATCTTTTATATTAAAACTCATTCTAAAATTTTAAAATACCCATTTTACCCTTTATTAAAAGCATATAAAAACCCATCAGACTCAAATTTGAATCTGAAGGGTTCCTCTACCGTCCGATCTGCACGCATCGCATTAAGATATGTGCACATCGCTTCAATATTCGTGCTAATCTAGAACGCACGGATCTTAAAGCAATTCTGATCCGCGCGCATCGCATTAAGATCTGTGCATGTCACTTCAATATACGTGTGTGTTCGCATCAAGATTTGTGTTGATCTTGCTCACAGAGCTAAAAACAGTTCGAACGGTAGATGAACTATTCAGATTCAAATTTGAGTCTGATGGGTTTTATATGTTTTTAATAAAGGATAAAATGGATATTTTATAAATTTAGAATGAGTTTTAAGTAAAAGACAATAAAATGAGTAAATTTGTAAGTATTTGAAGTTTAGAGAGAATATATGTGATTTCAAACTTTAGAGAAGGAAATATCTAATTTTAAAATTTTTGAGAGGTATACGTGAAATTTCCCCTTATTTTTATAAGGCTCGGAGATCAAAACGGCTTGAGGTCTTGACTCCTTTCGACGGGAACTAGCCCGTTTTATATTTGGATCTAGAATAAATTGACGCGGGCCTACAGGCTATGTAAGAACAGCAAAAAAATAATAATAAATAAAGGCAAATTCTTCTGTGGACATAAGGACCTATTTGTAAAATGAACATATTTTCATTTTCAAAGTTCAAACAGTCGATCCGACCGTTCAACATTATCTCCATATTAAAATGTACTTGGATGTCAAATTTTACAATTTTTTGAATTTTTTTACTATTTATTAATTATTTTACAAAATTCAATGGTCTGAATTTGACTAGTTTTTGTAAAATACTTAATAAATAGCCAAAAAATTCAAAAAATGTAAAATTTGACCTCCAAGTACATTTTAATATGGAGATAATGTTGAACGATTGGATCGACTGTTTGAACTTTAAAAATGAAAATATGTTCATTTTACAATAGGTCCTTATGTCCATAGAAGCATCCCTCATAAATAAATTGACGCCTCTAGTTTGGATTCTCTGCTCGCTTTCTATTTTACATCCTTGTGTAGGATTGCAAAAAGACAAATCTAACGAACCGTAGCTGTGTGATTTTTTCTTTAATTGATGACTTCAGAAGTATCCTCAATTCCTCGTGACTACAGAAGTATATTTATCTGTGACTGTGATGCACAATGCTAAATGGTAAAATTAAACAAATTCAGTATTATTTTCTTTGAAGCACAAGTATTCTAGAAATACTTTATTTTTTATTCATCTTTTTAGTGGTACACAACTGGAAACACATGACTAAGAAAATACAAATTATTTCTGCAAATTCCAAAATATCACATAATTGGTTTTTAAAATAAAATCAAACTTCAAAGTATAGTAAATGATTTATCTTTTTTTATGAGAACTCGTTTCAGATCACTATCGTGATTCTATCTCGGATATCAACTTCATGGCTTGAAATGTCGGTGGATGTCAACTCCATGACTTAAAATGGTTGATGAGCAAATGTTTTTAATGTCGCCTAAACAAAGTTTGGATGATGTTGTCATTTAAAAAATTTAGTTTTGTATCTCCCATTTCTGCAATTTTTTCCCTTTTTGCTTTGGTTGATTTAAGTTGTATGCAAAGTGATGATTTTCTCTTGTTGTAATTATTTCTAAAATTAAAAGAATATGATTTTAACATTGGTTTTCTCCAATAACTTGTATGTGATTATTTCTTCTTCTTCATTTTTTGAAAGAAATGTGTATGTGATTATTTCTGTAGAGTTATGTTGAATATTTCAAAACAAAAGTTAAAACAAATTAGGTCAACTTTTTTTTTGTCAGTAAATCTTAATTAATATAACGACCACTTCGAAACAAATTATAAGTATTTTGTCTCTTCAAAAACTCTGCTATGCTTTTAAACCAGTGAGTCATGTAATTAATATGAGGTTCAACAGATCAACATATCATACAAAAAATATGTAAGAACATACATGTTTATGCTCACTTTACATTCACAAATTAATTGTGTACAAAACTAGCAATTCCTTTTTCTTTTTTCCTTAATATAATAACACAATTAGTTTTCAATTTTTCATCCATAGCCGTTCGAAGATTCAACTTAACTTTAAAGCGTGAGTACTGAGCATAGCAAAAGTCTACTTCCTGAGAATGGTACGTACCCCATATGCCAAAATGAAAAAATAATAGCATGTTTATTTATTTATATTAAGTTCCACACATTTCTATATATATTTTTAGTCCAATTTAGAAAAAAAAAATAGACCACGATCAAAATTATTATGAAAATTATCCAATATTTGAGCTTATTTTATTAAAAAAAAATATGAGACAAGCATTCTGATGGAAAACGCGCTTCTAATCGATATATATGCATAGAGTTTATAAACATTCAAAATATGAAAGTACTACTTTGCTATAATATTTGACAATATTTACAATTGTAATGACATTACTGAAAAAGTACATTTATTGTTCATGATTTCACAATCATTGCAGCTGGGACTTAAAAAAGTCATGTTGTGACCAGTTTCATCACGGCACGTCACGTGTGCCGGTCACATGATATGATTATTTGTATGACGTGATTATTTTTCGAAAACTTGACACAACACGATATATGAAAAAATTAGCTATGGCACGTCACATGGTTATGCGAATCACGTGTAATTAATACTTTTAGATCTTAATTAAATGATAAATCTTGAATAAACTAACTTAAATTATATATAAAAAAAAAAGGGTTTCAAATGTCTCCATTTTTTGTGCGTCCACCATGCCTCTATTTTTTAAAACTTTAATAACTCAAAATTTAAAAGTTAAAAGTCAAAATAAAACCGTTGGATATGATCTATGTTATTTTCTCTATATGCTCATAAAAAATTATCACATTTCAATTTTGTTTTAATGTGAATCAATAAGTTGAAAAATCAATGTCTAAAAATTATCCACATTAGTACGTTTTTTTGCCTCCACCATGCCTCCATTTTTAGAAACTTTAATAACTCAAAATTTAAATTATAAATGTCAAAATAAAACCGTTAGATATGATCTATGTTATTTTCTCTGTGTTCATAAAAAATTATGCTCATAAAAAATTATCACATTTCAATTTTGGTTTTATATGAATCAATAAGTTGAAAAATCAACGTCTAGAAATTATCCACATTAGTACATTTTTTAAAAGCTCTTGATGACAACCAAAACAAAATTAAAATGTGATATTTATTTTATATGTGCATAGATTAAATGATGTAGATCATACCCCAGTGTTTTATTTTGACTTTTAACTTTTAAATTTTGAGTTTTTAAAGTTTTTAAAGATAAATGCATGGTAAAGATATAAAAAATAGAGGCATTTGAACCCTTCTCTAAAAAAATAGTTAAATGTTGCTAATTGTGACAAACATAACCAGCCATCTGTGGTGACGGTATGATTAATATATCGTGATCGTCCTTTCAAATTTGATCACGGTAAGATACAGATTTGCATCCCTAATTGCAGCGGGTTTCCACCACTAAATTTTTTTAAACTTTCATATTGCAAAAGATAATTTAACTAATTAGCAACTTCAACACAAAGTACCTCGCTGATGTGAACATATCAGATCAACCGGCTAATCCGGACAAATAAAAAGAGAGGTCTGTCGCTTCCTGATTGGACGGGGAGAACTGAGTGGGCCCACACATGCCACGTGCAGGGCACACGCTATCGTACAAGTCTATGAGTCTAACGCTAACTTCTTTTCCATTCTAAACTCGATTTCATTGATTAAAAATTGAGATATAAAAATTGAGACAGGAGTAGGTCCGATGGGCATCCGACCTACATCTAGGTTCAATTAACTCTAGAGCTGTATGATTAGCATTAAGATTTATGCACACGGAAATTGATACAGACTTGTACAGATTTTGATATAGAACACACGAATCTTGATGCATATCGAATGGTCATCACACCCATCGAACCAAGGTAGGTCCGATGAGCATCGGACCTACTCTGATTTCTTAAAATTTTTGTTACATAAGACATGTACGTACAAGCCTATGAGTCTAACTTCTTTTCATGTTTTAATATGCAAATATGTAGAATGGAAAAATGTACGCAATATTTTCCTTTGTACCGCATATTAGGCAAACGGTCAAAATCATCTCATTTTAGTATTTTAGAATAATTAAACCAAAATAGGACAATAAACTCATCATCGATTTTATTCAAACGAAGAATTCAAACCGTTGAAATCTAAATACTTCATGAGTGATGCATGTACATAATTTTTTTTAAAAGTTTCGAATTCATTTAATACAAAAACAAACAATCAGAAAATAATAATAAATGAATACATAAAACAACTTATAAAAAAAATATTTAGGAACCGACTAACTATCCCCCATTCATCTCCCGGTCAATAACTGTCTTTGTTGACTGCTAATTAAGAGAGGACCACAAATTTCAGCGCTATAAGACAAAACAAAACGTGTCATTATCGCGGCGAGTGCAAGTATTCATATATAATACATCAAGTATTCATATCTAAGATATCAAGTATTTAAAAAAAAAACTGGACACATCACTCACCCATCTTTTACACGTTTTTAGAGGTGTTTTTTTTTCTCCGATAACTCTAACCAATATTTCTGACAATCTGTGAGAATTTTTGCAAATCTAAAACCACAAACGTCTTCAACAAAATTTTCTCTTTCAAATGAGAACTATGATGACATACTTTCGAGTTGTCCGTTGCACAAGTATTCATACCTTGTCATTCAAGTATTCATCTCTCATCGAGCAAGTATTCATACCTCATCAGTATTTCACAAATAAAAAACTGGACACATCATTCACTCATTTTTTACCGATTAAAATTTCATTACCACTCAATCATTTTTTACTTGATATCTTAGATATGAATACTTGTACGACGAGTTATGAATACTTGCTCGACGTGGTATGAATACTTGCACGACGAGATATAAATAATTTTACGAGGTATGAATACTTGCGCGACGGATAACTCAAAAGTACTTCATCATGGATCTCCTTTAAAAGAGAAAATTGCGTAGAAGACGTTTGTGATTTTAGATTCGCAAAATTTTTCACAGATTGTCATAAATATTGGTTAGAGTGAACGGAGAAAAAAAAACCACCTCTAAAAACGTGTAAAAGATGGGTGAGTGATGTATGGTTGAGTGATGTATCCAGTTTTTTTTTTAAATACTTGATATCTTAGATTGAATACTTAATGTATTATATATGAATACTTGTGCGTGTTAGTTGTAAAAAATTTCAAATATAAGCGGTCCCCACGTAATTAATGATTGATACACATTTTCTTTTGTTTTTTTTGTGCTTGAAGTTATGGCCCCCTAGGTAATTAATAATTGGGAGAAGAATGGAAGATATGAGCCGGAGAAATTTTTTTTTTATCCAAATATTTAACCGCTTATAAAACAAATTATAAAACAACGTCATAATAAATTTGATGCGATGTGAATCGAATATTCGCTCTCTATTTTCTAAACTGACGGAGAAATAGAAGAAACGGGCCGCCTGATCATTTCAACCAAAACAGCTGGCTTTTTCTCATTCCTCAAAAATATTTTCTGTTGCGTTATCTGTGTAGCCGATTATACAGCGTTCTTTATTTATAGTAACAATATTCTCCGGACGAAACTATCCTCATGATAACAAGAGAAGCCCACCAAAGATGGAATGTAGCAGCCCAAAATACTTTTGTAGTGAAGCCCGAAATCTCACCAAAGATCATTTGTATCTGTGTAGCCCAAATTGTTCTTATATAACTTTTCCTTTTCGAAAAAATTTCTAGGAACACGAACGCTACATTTATTTATATTTTTGTATATTACAACTATACTATATTAGTTATACAAATACAATAGGTACTAAAAATCTATTATGATTTTGTTTCATTATATATCTGCTAAAGATAAACATTACCAATGGAAGATTTGGTATGGATGCTTTTTAAATTGAAGAGACAAAAAATTCAAAGTATTGGTATGTGAATTGAATTTCAAGTACTACTGAAATTCATGTTGATCCTTAATTGATCTTCCTAAGTGCATTATTTTATTGATTTTGACAATAAATTCGTGCTTTTTTTTCATTACCGGTTCTTGGTGTGATAACTTTGCTAGAATTCGTATTACGTGCTTAGTTAACTTATTCATTGAATTCAAGTATTATTTTTTTTGTAGTTAGAATTTTTTCTTAAATTAATTAAGAAGATGTGTGTTTTGTTTTAGTATTAATGATGGTAGTATTTCATGTAGATTTTAACAATAAACTTGTGTTTTACTTATTGCTGTTTTTTTTTTGTGTGCAACTTTGCGAGGATTGGTGACATGTGGTTAACATATTATTTCATTGGTCAAGTCTTTTTTTAATTAAAAAAAATTACGTACTTTAAAATTGACACGGCATGCTTTGGTTTTGTATTTATCATGTTGATATTTAATTTGAATTTTGACGATAAAGTCGCGATTTATTCTTTGCCTATTTTTCATGTGATATATTTGCATAATTTGAGATAAAGAATATTTGCTTTGAGTCGCCATTTTATTCTCACTATTCTTGTGTCGTTGTACTTTTTTTTTGTCCCACATATTTTTAAACAATGCGTTCAATTAAGGGCTCTCATATTCCGATATCTGCAATATATTACATAGAAAACATATATTTTATAAAAAAAATTAATAATTAGATTACAAATATTGTAAACAATAATAAAATATGTTTTCTTCTAATTTTTTTATTGTCACGGAAGGTATAGTATGATTAACACATTGTTTTGGTCTTAACCTACATCTAAATTAGTTTTAAATGCAATCTTTTTAGATTATGTAAATGAAACATTACATATGTGTTCTAAGAACATATATGCAATCATCTTTATTAAATGCACTGTTATTAATATTTGAACTTTGTCAAAATTTAAGCACCTTTTAACTTTTTTTGGGGCTAATACGTTTTCTCCAATAACATACATGTAATCATCTTTTCGTTTTTCTTCTTTCATTTTTAGTATTTTAGAATTAGAGAAAAAAAATAGATAAGTTTTTATCAATATTTCATAATTAATATGACGACTACTTGAAAGAAAAAATTGAGTATTTTATCTCCTCAAAAACATTGCTACACTATTAAACCAATGGCCATTTATAATTTCAGCCGAATATATCATACAAAAAGTATGCAAGAACATGCATGTTTGGCCTCACTTTACAGTTACACACTAATTGAGTATAGGGACAATAGGGTTGAAAGCCATAGTTGCTGATAACGATGACCTGCGAAAGACACATTTTATTGTACTACAGCACATGGCAGATGTTGCTCCATATATAGATGAGCACATGACAATCCTTCGACAACAGAACTACACGAGAAGTCAGAAGTGGCTTACTGACGAGCATAACCGTTCTTTTATAGGATGGATGAAAGACAGAGTGAAATCACACCCCGAAAGGTCCCCCGTAAATAAAACTGTTAGATTGCTGGGCGAAAGACCCCAAATGGTTGTTAGAACATTCCAAGGATACGAGATTAACGGATATACATTTTACACTAAATTACAGTGTGATAAGAGCATGATGCAAAATAGTGGGGTGACGTTGGTGGCGACGTCCCAAGAATTCAGTAGATCGGGGGATGCCCGGCCTGTAATAGCATCAAAGTCTTATTACGGCGTTATTGAAGAAATTTGGGAGCTCGTTTACAATCCTCACCTTAGCATTCCCTTGTTTCGGTGCCAATGGGTCAAAGACCGGGGTGTTAAAGTTGATAACGACGGGTTCACCCTCGTTGATTTTGACAAAGTCGGGTATGTGGATGATCCGTTCATACTTGCCAAGCAAGCCACCCAAGTCTTTTATGTCACTGACCCGAGTGATGATAGGTGAAGTGTCATCCTATCCAGAAAAAGAAGGATTGTTGGGGTAGAAAACGTCACCGACGAAGAAGAGTACGACCAGTTCGAAGAGATACCTCAATTTTGTACCGATGTGTAAGCTGAGATAGCAACAATTGCAGAACAAGACGAAGCAAATTACATGAGATCTGACCACAATGAAGGATTATGGGAAGATGTTCAAACAGTGGAAAAAAAAGATAAAAAGGAAAAAAAATCCAATGTATAATATTTACTCCTTTTAAACTTGAAAATTTTAATATTTCTTATTTGGGAAAAAAAAATTCAATGCATAATGTTTATTTCTTTTATAATATTTCAGAGAGCCCAATGAAGAGTCAGACTAAAGACTCAAGGCCGGTTTACTTTTCTCTGGATATTTCTGTCTCATTGTAATATTGTTATTTCGTTTATAATATATTTCTTTTTTGCATATATCTATCATGAGCAAGAACTATGGATTATTTTAGATATGCGGGCAAAGTGGTTTCAACAGGAATTTTGTAAACCAGAAATATGGATTTGTATAATTTAGTGTAGGATTTTTTGTATTAATTTTTGATATAATCTAGTGTATACATGAGTTTTTGTATACTTTCTGATATCATTTAGACGTGAATTTTATATTTTTACTTAAATAAAAAAATCCATCTTTCTAAGAAATATCTTTCAATCACGGATGTTTCATTAAAATTCCAAGGGAGCTACACGGACATTTAATTAAACATCCGTGGACAAATACATTTATACACGTTTCATTAAATGTCCGTGTAGAAATTTAAAAGGAGCTACACGGATATTTCATTACACATCCGTGTACAAATACATTTCTACACTTATGTTTAATTAACATCCGTGTAGAAAGGTATTTTTTTCCACTAAAATTATTCTCAGAGAAAAGTAATCGAAACTTGGGAGTTTCTCAGATTATATTGAATTTTAAAGAGTCGTTTCGTCTTCTCAGAATTAAAAAGATAAGGCAACTTCTCGAATTCCGAATAACCTGTTCAAATTGAACGTTTTAATTTAAAATTGGACACGGACGTTTATTTAAAATCTGTGTAAGAAAAGTTTTCTACACGGTCGTTTACTTTTGAAGAGTCGTTTCGTCTTCTAAGATTCATACACGGCCGTTTAATTAAAAATCTGTGTACGAAAGGCTTTCTACATGGCCGTTTAATTTTCAAGAAATATTTTTGAAATATTTTTTTTAAATAATCCCTGTTATTATGAAATAAAAATCCCTGTTATTCTGAAATATTTTTTTTAAATAATATACTTTTGAAATATTTAATTACTTGAACATAAGGTATTTTTTTTGCGAAAAATTATTCTATGGGTTGTTTTATAATTTGTAAACCCAGATAAGGTTATATCAAGTAAAGTGTTCATTTATGTTTTCAAATCGGATTATTTGGAGAGCATTAAGCATTAATTATTCTATGATATTATTTAGACAGATTATTTAAGTTAATTTTAAATAATTTACTTTGTAGTGATTATTCATAATGAATTATTTGTTGGTTGTTTTGTACTGCTAATTTATATCTATACCAGTATTTATTTAGATAGAATGAGGTATTTAACAAAATTGTTAGACGGATAGAAAACAAAATACTGATTAAATTAAGAACAAAATATATTACATCAAAACAAAAAAAAGCTAACTTAATTAATTAAACACTCCGGCCTTCACTGGCCTGGCTGGATTCCTCCTTGGCCTGACCCCCTCCTTCTAATCCAGGGTCTCTTTGGCCTGATCCAGGGATTGCCCCTCCTTTTGTAGGGCTTTGGTGGTGGGTGCTCCCTTGGGCTTCGTCGTGGCGCATTTGAGGGCGGCCATGGCCATGTCCTCCTGTAGTTGGGAGGAGGCATTTCATAGCAGGGAGGGACTTCGGGAGCATCTTCGGGAATGACATAGCCGGGGGGCAATGGCCATGGCACATTTGCGTCTTCCGGTGGAACCGAAGCGGCCATTTCTTCTTCCAAAACTTCTTCCAAATCTCAGAGAAAAGTAATCGAAACGGGGGAGTTTCTCAGATTATATAGAATTTTGAAGAGTCGTTTCGTCTTCTCAGAATTAAAAAGATAAGGCAACTTCTCGAATTCCGTATGAAATTGAAACCTGTTCAAATTAAACGTTTTAATTTAAAATGGACACGGACGTTTAATTAAAAATCCGTGTAAGAAACGTTTTCTACACGGTCATTTACTTTTGAATAGTCGTTTCCTTTTCTAAGAATCATACACGGTCGTTTAATTAAAAATCCGTGTACGAAAGGCTTTCTACACGGCCGTTTAATTTTCAAGAGTTGTTTTGCCTTCTAAGAAACGTACACGGGCGTTTAATAAAAAATCCGTGTACCAAAGGTTTTCTACACGGATATTTAATTAAACGCCCGTGTAGAAATTGAAATATTTATTTGCATTTATTATTAAGTTCTGCTAGATACTCGAAGATATAAAATAGTTTTCAAGCTAAATAAAACTGAAATCAGGTTCCTTTTTATTTTTAAGTTTTCCATTTTGAAAAATATGGAATTTGAAAAATATGAAAATTTGGAATTTGAAAAAATTAATCTAGAAAACCATATGTAGGCGCGCATTTCATAATTTCGCGTAAACTAATTATACACGGGTGTTTAATTAAACGTGTAGCTCTCTTACGTTTCTACACGGTTGTTTAGTTAAATGTCCGTGTAGATTTAGTTTACGCGAAATAAAATGCGCGCCTCGTCTATGTCGCTCGATCTTTTCAAAATCTCCTCGTCTCCTCTAAAACCTAAACCCCCTAGTCTCTTATCTCTTTCTGTGGTGCTGCCATCGTTCTCTCTCTCGGTGCTAGCTCGGTCACCTCTGTCGCTCTCCTCTGAACTCGCCAATTGAATCTCTAAGCTCCTCTCGAGCGGTTGCTGTTCTCTCTTTGAAAGGTTCTCTCTCTCTCTCTCTCTCTCTAAGTTGCAATGCTCCCTGTATCTTGGTTAAATCAAAACCCTTATCTCTGGTTGTATTTTGGTTAAGTGAAAAGTTTCCTCAACTGACCTATTCTGGTGACATGGACACCTAATTAATGTTACAGGGACTAAATTGCAAAACCAACACTATGATTGAACAAAGGACCCAACAACACATAAGTTAGACCTAAATTTTACATTTCATAGCATTTGTAATAATGTTTCTTTTTTGTAGAAAGAACCATGTCACAGCCAGGTGAGAATGCAGATATGATTTTGGAAACAGTGGAACCGCAGGTAGATATGATAGTGGAAGAAGAGGACCAGTAGGCTCAGACAGAAAAGAGGAAAAGAGGTCCGACAATGTGCACGAAGACCTCAGAGGCGAAGGATTTGCAAATCGAGTTCAACAAAATCGGATGTCCGAAGGGTCCACGTAGGGCAGAGTACACAAATTGGTGTAACAATTTGGTGAAGCAGAATGCATCTATCTTGGTTGAGAGGTGGGACAAATTCGATGACGAAGATAAGAACGAATGGTGGAACATTGTGAAGGTAAAATACCTAACAATTATAAACCTTATTTTGATTATTGTCCATGATCGGTAATTGGTTAATTCGTTTGACTGGAACGATGACTGCGTTATCCTTGACTGGAACACCCACCAACCTTCACATGTAGTTCTTTATTTAATCTCTTGAGTTATATTTTTCAGGACCATTTAGTAATTGGAAAAATCTATAAAACTATACATGCATTATATATTCATTTTTCCTATTCTCTCTCTGTTTGTTATTTCTTTTTTTGTTGGATACAAGTTTTCTAGCATGTCTTAACCTTAGCATAGTTGGAATTTGCTTTAATAAGTAAATAATAACTTTTTTAAATTGCTATGCATCATGTAGTTGTCTTCCTGCAAGTTATATATGTCTATACCTGACCTGAAAACTTGAATGAACTTACATGCAGTAATTTTGTTGTCAATCATGTAGGATCATTGGAACATCCAGGATGACGACCCAAAGTCCGCGAAAAAGAAAAAGACTCTGAGGAAAATGAATGAAGCTTGGAAGCAATTCAAGAGCACGTTGAAGACGGATTTCATGGAGAAAGGGAGAAATCCGGTAGGCTACTATAAATGGCTGAAACAAGAGGACTGGGAGGAGTTTCAAGCTTTGAAGTCCACAGAAGAGTTCAAGGTATATAAATTTAGCCAACTTTGTCTCTGTTCTTTCTCGATATGTACTTATCTTCCTTAAGCTAATTGATGTACCTTGATGTGTGAAGATAAAAAGTGACTAGGGCAGGAGGATCGCGAAATTGAACAAGTACCCGCACAAATTAGGGTCAGGTGGTTACGAGGGTAAGTCGGCCGAATGGGCGGCAATACTTGACCAAAACAAAGATTATGACTCACCTGTGGTTAAGATCCAAAATCCTAGGGGCCAACACTGGCTCATGGGAAGATCCGAGGTAACCGCTGACGGGAGGATAGTACTCCCAAATGACGTACAACCCGTGGCTCAGAAAATGGTAAGAATCTTTGTGGTAACTTAGTGTACATTACTTTGTCTTTTCCTATAACTAATTTTTTTTTTAACACAATTGGAGGTGGAGGAGGAGGTAAATTCGGGCTCCATGACAGTCGAAAGAGTGGATGATTCCTTGTCCGCAGCGCTCGGGACTAAAGAACACACGGGTCGAGTTAGGGGTGTCTCGGTCTACAGTGGCTGGAAGGATGTATACGACGGCCCAAAACAAAAAAGAAGACCGCGTGCCAAAGTTAGCACGGAGGAGATGGAATCAAGGTTGGCGCAGGTACGCCAGGAGGTACGCGAGGAGTTCATATCGGAGTACGATGGAAGGATGGCTGCATTTGAATCAAGGTGGATAAACCAAATTACATCTCTTACGCAGCAATCCGACCAACAACCTCCCGTTTCGCCGGAATTTCGGCGAAGCAGTCAAGCATCCGAGACCGAAGTTCTGGGCGTGTTGGACAATCTAAAGGTAATCACTACTTGTTCATAATCTAACCTTAATTTTGACTTGTTCATTAACTAATTGCTGATAATTATTGCAGGAGGCCACATCATGCGACCTCGTCATGTGGCACGATAAAACTCCTCTGACCATTGCTAAGGGCATTGTACATCCTCCAGCCGGTTCTCAGCTAAGGCCCAACCATCTCCCGTAACGGTTGACATGATTGTGGCCGATTGGGCTGCCCGCATACCTCTTCATGTCCCTACTTACGACATGTTGGTGCTTGATGAAGCCCGTAGACAGATTGTCCAATGGCCCAAGTGTCAGATTATGTTGGATCAGGTAATCTCTAAATAAAACACGGATATCTTATGTTACGTTCAAATGATTATTTTGAAATACTTGAAAAAAGGTTCAAAATTTGAAACAGACCCGAAGAGGCGTTTCCAACGCTGCGGACGAAGCTTTGTCACCGGTACGGCGAGGCTTGGAAGTAGTAGTCGGGACTGATGCGCAAGATTCTCTTGATGCGCCAGCCGCTGCGGGAGTAGACCGTACGGGGCTCTCTGAAGAAGAGGTTAGCCGTTTGCCCAAGGATTTACAGAATCTCCACGCCTGCCTGGTTAAGGCACCAGATGATATGCAGGACGTAATGTTCGATATTCCCCCCGAGGTTCTCCTACACGAAGGCAGGACGGTCGTGCTGCCTTTCCAAGAATTCAAGGACTTTCTACATGCCTCATCAAGCGATAAATGGCTCGATGTGGGAGTCGTCACCGTTTTCATCTTGTTAGTGACCAAAAATCATATATATCATGTGTATAGCACTCAAATATATATTCTAATGTGAAATGATGATTTTTCAGGATGATGCAACAAAAACATTATGTGGATTGTGGGAAAGATAAGGTGAACTCCTGTGCATTCTTGGACCCCGGCAGAACTAATGGTACGATGGTGCAATATCAGCCGGAAGATACTGTCCAGTACTTGTGTTCAGCGATGCATAAGGCTCATTCGGGGAATAAGAGATTTATGCTCCTGCCATACCACCAGAGTGGTCACTGGTGTTTGATTGTGATGGTGCCACTTGAAAATTTGGTTTTCATCATGGATTCTTCACAGCCCGAATCGGGCATCACTCTGTTAGTGTAATAATCTAGAAGTCAATAAAACAATAAATGTATCATATATATTTTGTTCATGAATTGAATGATTAATCATTTTGTGTTTAATCATTTTGTTACCTTGAGTATTATTGAATTTATGAATCATTTCGAGTTCATGACTGGAATTGTGAAACTTCATAATATAGATGATAATACTCTTAAAAAGTCTCTAACCAAGGTAATTAGCAGGAACACTAATTACCGCGATAAGGTTAGTGTGTGGATTAAATGATGGTTAAGTTTTACAAACCATAGACAAAGAGTTGTCATTTTAATCACACAGATACATGTTAGAGAACATGATATTTGACAGACCCCAAATGAAACATTAAATGGAATTGTGTTTGTGTCATTAATGTTTTCATTTTAGTGTTAAGTTCTAAAGTATGAGATATTCATTTTTCCTACATAAGAGATGTATATGTGTGATTGCTATCTAACGCTATCCGTAAAAAGTAGCTATAAGGGTAGTTTTTCGGTATACATAGCTTATGCGGAGGAAAAGATGGTTTATCAAAAGTACTATTGTCCCTCGTATCTCAATACGAGCTATAGCATCACTGGGCCCCTTGAAAGAATATGATTATCTGGATCCAGTATGATTACAAGAGTAAACATATTTGATAATCTATTCAGGATCAAGAAAAGATTAAGTTTGCAAGGATGACACACACCTACCTTGAAACTGATCTGATAGCTATGAGACAAAAGAATTAACACGAAGTAAATCGTTTACTGGATCATGATATTGTACGGTACAGCATCATCTGTGTAATTGGTGTCATAATGTACTTGCCAGGTGCCACCTATGATAAATAGAAGTTAAAATAGTTTTAATTCTATTTGCCAACATAACACAGATCCTATTGGGTCACACCATATAGGAGCTATTCGGAGAATCTTGTTGATTAATTATAATGATTATAATTAATAATAAGATGGATAAAATTAATTATATATGATATAATTAAATTATAAATGTCATTTAAATGACAAGCAGAAACATTGGTTAATTTATGAACGTGTTTGACACGTTGCATAAAAGTTACCGAACGAACGATCGAGAAAATATGTATTTGATTTGGACTTAGAATATTTAATTATTGGATTTATATTTTGGGCTTGAAACCCATTAAGAATAAATCACTAATTAAAGATTAAAGGCCCAAATCAAAAGTCCAAATCAAAGTCCAAAATTAATCAAGCCTTAATGGGCCAAGGGCAAAATAGTAATTTCATTTTGCTAAATTGTTGCCGATTACATTTGGCCGTTGATTTGCCGACTTATATTTTGCCGACTCAATTTTGAGTGTTTGTATAAATACCATTCATTCATATGGCGGTGGAAAAAAAGGTTATAAATATATGATCAAAGTTTGAGAGAAATTCCATTTTTTCAAATTGTTGAATACCCGATTCGATCCGATCGAACGATAATTCTCTCTTTTCTCAGATTCGTTCTAATCAGAGTACGGGTTTTAGAAATAATATTTTACGAGAGTCGTAATTATTATTTGCTTTTTCTCGTGAATAGTGTTTTTGTCAGATTCCGCGGTTTACGGTATTTCTGGTAAAAGAAATAAACCGCTCTCTCGATCAGTCCTGGTGGATAACCGATAGAGGCACTATAATTTTGGTGCTTGCTTAACCGGGTCAGACAGTCGGGTCAGACTGCATTCCAATTTGAATTTGGAAGCAAGGTAAAGAAATGTTATATTAATCTATTTAATTGTTAAATAGATTTAATCTTTTAGAAATCAATCAAAGGAGTAGATCTATAAACTGATTAAAATACAAGTAAATACGGTTTTACTATTTTGGGTCTATACAGGATTAATCTGGTATGTAACTCTCGGTTATTATCCGACATACTACTTAATCTATGATCTGATTAGTAAAGTTTTACTTACGGTTTTTAATCTAAGAAAAGGATTGAACAGGTATGTAACTCTCGGTAGATTATCCGATATACCACTTCAATCCTTTTGGCTTAAGTTAGAAGTAAAATTTTTGTTTTACGGTCTTTCCGCAGCTTAAGCCTAATGGCTTTGGGTAGCCTCAAAACCCAACAGTGGTATCAGAGCACAAGGCTCTCCTGCTGATTGATTTTCTAAAAGTTATAACTTATGCAAATTGTTTGCATATACCGCGTATCGGTTTAATTCTTAGATTTGCAGCTTAAGTCCAAAACCGATTAGAAATGAGATTTTCTTGGTTCGGTTTTTCGACTGAGAAAGTTAAATTAGATTTAAGCTTTCTTTAATGTTTTCTTTATGTTTTCGTTTTCAAAAACTTTCGACTGTGGTAAAGTTCATCTAAGAATGTGATGAAGCAATAGAGTACCCAAGTAAGAACTGTTTATCTCCACCGTAAAAGAGAAAAGGTTGAGTCAAAGAAGAAAAACGGTTTTCTTTCTGGCGAATCCTATTCCTTTTACGTGTCCTGATAAACTGGCCCAAAGGGGACTTTGTCACGTTACCAAATTGCTTTACTACTGTCGAAGCATGGCAAAATGTAATTCTTTCGCCTTTTCGAAAACCTTTGGTTTTGTAAAGTTCATCGAAGAATGTGATGAAGCAATAAAGTACCTGAGTAAGAGCTGTCATTTCCACACCGTAAAAGAGATGGTTCTGTCTAGGAAAGACCGAATCTAAAGCGGTCCTCGTGACCCCGGCTTTCCTGGGAGCCCCTTTTCGTGTCCTAATGGCTGGCCCAAAAGGAACTTTGTCACATTACCAAATTGCTTTACATGCCAAAAAGAATATCTGCTTTAAAAACATATAAACTGTTTATATGCTTTCAAACGGTATAACTAAAGAACTGAGCATAGCTGCAAAATAAAGAATTAGGAACTGATAAGTTGTCTACGTAACTTGGTCATGTATATAAATAAATAGGATTTATTGCTTTGATATGAAATGCATAAATTAGATTTATCGCTTTCAAGGAACCGTGAAATTAGTCGTTAGTCAAAGAAAGACTGGAAGTGGATACCTTCGGTTGTCTTTCTGGCAGACTCTTTTCACGTATCCGTAAGACTGTCTAAAACCAGATTTATGAGATAAACATGCTTAAAACAAAGTCAAGCATGTGAAAGAGTGTCATAGTCAAAGGAAGACTGGAAGTGGATACCTTCGGTTGTCTTTCTGGCAATACCTCTTTTAAAGGTTGCTTACAAGGTTTAAAGCATAAAACAAACCCATCTAATTAAGTAGTATGCCCTTCCTACTCTATCCTTCTCAAACCATTGTTCATTGGTTGACGGACTGCTCAGCAGACGTCGCCTTTTACCTTTGGTGGTCGAGGGTTATGTTCGACATAACAAACCAAATAGAGTGAGGTTACTTACCGGTGATTTCCAAAATCGTTTTGGGCTCGGGGCAAAGTCTTCGTTAAAACATACGATGTTTAACGAAACCAAGAGTCATATAGAGATATGATTAGTAAAGAGTTGCTTACCTAAAAATAATTAATAGGCAAGCTTCTTAATCGACTTGTCTATTAATGAAAGATAGGGATCTTGGTCCTTCTGCAAAATGGGAATATAACAGATTTGCAGTGGGAGTTTTATTGTTAAAATAAAACATTACATGAACAAAGCTAAAATCTTTACATTTAACATTGTAGAACATGTCTAAAGAAACGTCATTCTCGTTACGCTCCCTGCTCGAGAAAGAAAAGCTGAAAGGAGACGGGACTAATTTTACTGATTGGTTCCGTGCTCTCACGATCGTACTAAGACGCGAGAAAAGGGAATATGTCTTAAATACCCCTTACCCTGATGAACTCAAAGCAGGTGCTACTGCTGATGAGCTCACGGTGTACAACAAGCACAAGGAAGATGAGCTTGATGTACAGAGTCTCATAGTTGGGATTATGGGTCCTGAATTGCAGAGGCGATTCATGGATACCAAATCCAACGACATGTGTGTCCAGCTTAAGAACATGTTTCAAGAGCAGGCACGTGTGGAGAGATTCAAGGTAACCAAGTCCCTACTAGGTCACAAGTTGGCCGAAAGCGGCTCTATGGGCACTCATATGCTCCGTATGACGAGTGATATTGAGCAGCTGCATAAGCTTAATAGTCCGTTGAGCAAAGAGTTTGCTACGGATATTATCCTGAACTCGCTTCCACCTAGCTTTTCGGGGTTCATCATGAACTTCCACATGCTTGGGATGGACAGGAGCTTACAAGAGCTGCAGGGGATGCTTAGGATCGCAGATGGAGACATGAAGAAAAGTTCTTCTGTTCTGATGATCCAAGCGGGTAAGAAAAAGATCAATAAGGCAAAGAAGAAAGTGGTTCCGAAGTACATGGGCAAAGGGAAGCAGGTTCCTAAATAGAACGCTCCCAAGATAAAGGTCTCTGCTTCCTCTGACTGTTATTATTGTAATAGCAAAGGTCATTGGAAGAGAAACTGCCCGAAGTATCTGGAGGATGTAAAGTCTGGAAAGGTTTCCAAGGCTTCAACCTCAGGTATTTATGTTATTGAAGTTAATGTTGCTACCTCTATTAATGATTGGGTATTAGATACTGGATCATGTGCTCATATTTGTTCAAATATGTAGGCATTAAAGAATAGAAGGAAACTTGGCAATAGGGAAATACAACTCCGAGTTGGAAATGGAGCAAGTGTTGCAACCATTACAGTCGGTAGTATAGAGTTGTGTTTGCCCAGCGGGCTTGTAATGGAACTGGAAAATGTTTATTTTGTTCCTAGCATTTCCAGAAATATCATATCAATCTCATGTTTAGAGATGAATGGTTTTTCATTTGTTATAAAAGACAAGCGTTGTTCTATTTATAAAAATGAATTATATTATGGATCATCTTATATGATAAATGGTCTTTATATGCTGGAAATGGATAAACCTGTGTTTAACATTAATAATAACAAACAACTCAAAACATCTCATGAAAGTACGACTTACATGTGGCATTGTCGCCTTGGTCATATAAACGAGAAACGCATTAAGAAATTACAAGAAGTAGGACTTCTTGGTAAATTTGATTTTGAATCAATTAACACATGCGAATCATGTTTACGAGGAAAAATGACCAAAGCGCCTTTTTCTAAAAAGGGAGAAAGGGCAAGTGACTTATTAGGTCTAATACATACCGATGTATGTGGACCTATGAGTACTTGTACAAGAAACGGTTATTACTACTTCATCACTTTTACTGATGATTACAGTAGATATGGTTATGTCTACCTGATGAGACATAAGTCTGAATCTTTTGAAAAGTTCAAAGAATTCAAGGCTGAAGTAGAAAATCAACTAAATAAAAGTATTAAGACCTTACGATCAGATCGTGGAGGCGAGTACTTAAGTTATGAGTTTAAAACGTACTTAGTGGGATAGTCTCACAACTCACGCCTCCAGGGACACCGCAATGGAACGGTGTTTCTGAGAGAAGGAATCGAACTCTGTTAGACATGGTTCGTTCCATGATGAGTAACGCCACTCTACCAAAATCGTTTTGGGGCCACGCACTAGAAACTGCTGCACTAACGATAAATAGGGTTCCATCTAAATCAGTAGAAAAGACTCCGTACGAGTTATGGTTTGGAAGAGTTCCAAACATATCTTTTCTTAAAATTTGGGGTTGCGAAGTATTTGTCAAACGCCTGACGTCTGACAAACTTGGTCCTAAATCTGATAAATGCTTTTTCGTAGGGTATCCTAAGGAAACGAGAGGATATTACTTCTATTACCAATCCGAGAACAAAATAGTTGTTGCTCGTAATGGTATATTCTTGGAGAAAGATTTTCTTACAAGAGGAAGTAGTGGGAGTAATGTAATACTTGAAGAAGTTCAAGATACATCACACAATATAATATCTGAACAAGATCAGATAAATCCACCACTTGTTACTTCAGCTGATGAGCATCTGGAAGAACCAAATCCACAAGTAGTTGTGGAAGAGGTTCTAGTCCCGAGCTCAGATACTTCGACTCAAGTTGAAGTAGAACTGAACCCACAAACAGTTGTGGATGAAGTTCAATAGCCAGAAGAACAAGTGCTACGTAGGTCAGCAAGGATAGTCCATGCACCTGAAAGGTACATGGGACTACACGAAATTTCAGTGTTTGACACTGAAGATCCACTGACCTATGCGGAAGCAATGGATAGACCTGACTCCGAAAAATGGTTGGAGGCCATGAGATCCGAAATACAATCCATGTATGACAACACGGTCTGGAACCTAGTTGTACCACTTGATGGGGTAAAACCCATAGATAACAAGTGGGTTTTCAAAAGAAAAACAGACATGGATGGTAATATGACTATATACAAAGCACGGCTAGTAGCGAAAGGTTTCAAACAAATTCTCGGTGTAGATTATGATGAAACTTTTTCGCCCGTGGCTATGTTTAAGTCAATTCGGATGCTCCTAGCAATTGCCGCATTTCATGATTATGAAATATGGCAAATGGATGTCAAAACCGCCTTCTTAAATGGAAATTTAGAAGAGGACGTGTATATGATACAGCCCAAGGGTTTTGAAGATCCAAAGAATGCTGGGAAGGTGTGCAAGCTTCTTAAATCCATTTATGGATTGAAGCAAGCATCAAGGAGTTGGAATCTTCGATTTGACGAGGAAGTCAAAAAGTTTGACTTCGTCAGATGCGAAGAAGAACCTTGTGTATACAGAAAAACTAGTGGGAGTGCCATCGCCTTTCTAATCTTATATGTAGACGACATACTCCTGATGGAAAACGATATTCCGTTATTGCAACAAGCCAAGTCTTCATTAAAGAAAGTGTTCTCGATGAAAGACTTGGGCGAGGCAGTCTATATATGAGGCATCAAGATCTATAGAGATAGATCGAAAAGACTCATAGGATTGAGTCAAAGCACATACATTGACAAAGTGCTGAATCGGTTCAGCATGCAGGATTCTAAAAAGGGATTCCTGCCAATGAGTCATGGTGTACAGCTTAGCAAGACTCAGTGTCCTTAGACAACTGATGAGCAAAGCGCAATGAGTAGAGTGCCATACGCTTCGGCTATTGGCTCTATCATGTACGCCATGTTGTGCACTCGCCCTGATATCTCGTACGCTTTGAGTATGACGAGTAGATATCAGGCTAATCCAGGCTTGGAGCATAGGAATGCTACTAAGAGAGTTTCTGGATCAAAAGTTCCTTAGCGAACTAGGAGTGGTTCCAAGTGTTCAAAGGCTCTGTGGACCTCTATTGAGACAACAATAGAGCTATAGCTCAGGCCAAGGAACCGAGATCGCACTCGAGATCCAAACGTGTTCTACGACATTATCACCTAAAAACGAGAGATCGTTAAAATAATAAGATGGTTATAATTAATTATAAAAGATATAATTAATATAAAGGTGAAGTAAAGATTTGCAAAATTGACACAATCAGCAACACAGCTGATCCACTCACGAGAACCTCTTACTCAAGCCATGCATCGGATGCATACTGCTTCTATGTACTTAAGACACATAGGAGATAGGCTGTGAGATTTTCTTGAGATCTATGAGATCTTTTAGAATAAAGAGACTTGTATAAAGTAGGGCCTACGATGATTGGCTCCTAGCTTAAGTGGGAGATTGTTAGTGTAATAATCTAGAAGTCAATAAAACAATAAATGTATCATATATATTTTGTTCATGAATTGAATGATTAATCATTTTGTGTTTAATCATTTTGTTACCTTGAGTATTATTGAATTTATGAATCATTTCGAGTTCATGACTGGAATTGTGAAACTTCATAATATAGATGATAATACTCTTAAAAAGTCTCTAACCAAGGTAATTAGCAGGAACACTAATTACCGCGATAAGGTTAGTGTGTGGATTAAATGATGGTTAAGTTTTACAAACCATAGACAAAGAGTTGTCATTTTAATCACACAGATACATGTTAGAGAACATGATATTTGACAGACCCCAAATGAAACATTAAATGGAATTGTGTTTGTGTCATTAATGTTTTCATTTTAGTGTTAAGTTCTAAAGTATGAGATATTCATTTTTCCTACATAAGAGATGTATATGTGTGATTGCTATCTAACGCTATCCGTAAAAAGTAGCTATAAGGGTAGTTTTTCGGTATACATAGCTTATGCGGAGGAAAAGATGGTTTATCAAAAGTACTATTGTCCCTCGTATCTCAATACGAGCTATAGCATCACTGGGCCCCTTGAAAGAATATGATTATCTGGATCCAGTATGATTACAAGAGTAAACATATTTGATAATCTATTCAGGATCAAGAAAAGATTAAGTTTGCAAGGATGACACACACCTACCTTGAAACTGATCTGATAGCTATGAGACAAAAGAATTAACACGAAGTAAATCGTTTACTGGATCATGATATTGTACGGTACAGCATCATCTGTGTAATTGGTGTCATAATGTACTTGCCAGGTGCCACCTATGATAAATAGAAGTTAAAATAGTTTTAATTCTATTTGCCAACATAACACAGATCCTATTGGGTCACACCATATAGGAGCTATTCGGAGAATCTTGTTGATTAATTATAATGATTATAATTAATAATAAGATGGATAAAATTAATTATATATGATATAATTAAATTATAAATGTCATTTAAATGACAAGCAGAAACATTGGTTAATTTATGAACGTGTTTGACACGTTGCATAAAAGTTACCGAACGAACGATCGAGAAAATATGTATTTGATTTGGACTTAGAATATTTAATTATTGGATTTATATTTTGGGCTTGAAACCCATTAAGAATAAATCACTAATTAAAGATTAAAGGCCCAAATCAAAAGTCCAAATCAAAGTCCAAAATTAATCAAGCCTTAATGGGCCAAGGGCAAAATAGTAATTTCATTTTGCTAAATTGTTGCCGATTACATTTGGCCGTTGATTTGCCGACTTATATTTTGCCGACTCAATTTTGAGTGTTTGTATAAATACCATTCATTCATATGGCGGTGGAAAAAAAGGTTATAAATATATGATCAAAGTTTGAGAGAAATTCCATTCAAATTGTTGAATACGATTCGATCCGATCGAACGATAATTCTCTCTTTTCTCAGATTCGTTCTAATCAGAGTACGGGTTTTAGAAATAATATTTTACGAGAGTCGTAATTATTATTTGCTTTTTCTCGTGAATAGTGTTTTTGTCAGATTCCGCGGTTTACGGTATTTCTGGTAAAAGAAATAAACCGCTCTCTCGATCAGTCCTGGTGGATAACCGATAGAGGCACTATAATTTTGGTGCTTGCTTAACCGGGTCAGACAGTCGGGTCAGACTGCATTCCAATTTGAATTTGGAAGCAAGGTAAAGAAATGTTATATTAATCTATTTAATTGTTAAATAGATTTAATCTTTTAGAAATCAATCAAAGGAGTAGATCTATAAACTGATTAAAATACAAGTAAATACGGTTTTACTATTTTGGGTCTATACAGGATTAATCTGGTATGTAACTCTCGGTTATTATCCGACATACTACTTAATCTATGATCTGATTAGTAAAGTTTTACTTACGGTTTTTAATCTAAGAAAAGGATTGAACAGGTATGTAACTCTCGGTAGATTATCCGATATACCACTTCAATCCTTTTGGCTTAAGTTAGAAGTAAAATTTTTGTTTTACGGTCTTTCCGCAGCTTAAGCCTAATGGCTTTGGGTAGCCTCAAAACCCAACACACTCCTCAGGACTCCAAAAAGATCTGCACTCCAATAAAGAGGTAAGCAATAGTAATTCACTTGGTTTGATTTTTTCCCAATTATATATAACAAATTGTGGAATTGCTAATTACATTCACTCAATTTTGTAAGGGCTTTTCTGCAATATATTAAAGATGGAGGAATGCAAAGCACGAATTCCAAGCATAAAAATAAGTTGTGTTTCAGGTGGCAGCCGGTGAGCACACTATAATTTTTATAATTTCATATTTTTGTTCAAAAATTTATTGTCATTCTAACATAGGCCACTAAATGAAAATTTCAGTACCCGCAACAGTTGGAGGGTTGGGAATGCGGTTATTACACGATGGTTTATATGTTTCACTTTGTCGAAAACATGCAATTCAATTGGCCACGATATCCGGTATGTAATTCATATGTTTGCCTTGACTTGTCCATATAATTAATATTGATTTCCTCTAATATTTTATCCTACTAAATTTGTTTTATTAGTTGCATTGTTATAATTACAATATTTATTTTTATAAAGCAAAACAGAGATGTAGTTGTTATATTGTATTTTTCTAATAACCTACATATTTTGAATTTTTGGCAGTATAAATCGAAGAAAAAGGAAGGGCATTACACCAAGCAAGAGATATATTATTTTAGATGTATGTGGGCAAGGTGGTTTCAAAATGAATTTTGTAAACCAGAATATGGATTTGTATAATTTAGTGTGCATGAATTTTTGATATAATTTAGTATACATGAATTTTGTTTAGGGGTTGTATTCTGATATATTGGAAATTCTTTGTTTTGGAATTGATTTTTAATGGCTAGCAAACTGGAGGCTAGCCAAAACATAAAATAAAAATTGAAAAAAAAAATATAACCATTCTACACGGATATTTTACAAAAGTCCGTGTAGAAAGTCAAATAAAGAGCAAATAAAAATATAAGATAGCTATACGGCTGCTTATGTAATGATCCGTGTAGAAATAGTTATTCTACACGGATATTTAGATAGACGTCCGTGCAGAAAGATGATCGTACACGGCCGTTTAGTTAAATATCCGTGTATAGATCTCCAGTAATTGTACACGGTTGTTTATGTAATAAGCCGTATAGAATAACTATTTCTACACGGATATTAACCTAAAAGTCCGTGTAGACAGAGTAATCGTACACGGATGTTTATGTAATAATCAGCTACTGGCAAGGAATTGGACACGGTTGTTCAAGTAATAAGCCGTGCAGAATAACTATTTCTACACGGATATTAACCTAGAAAGTCCGTGTAGACAGAGTAATCCTACACGGCTGTTTATGTTCCAATCCGTGTAGCTCGGCTTTGGAGAGCGCCACTTGGCAAGGAATTGGACACGGTTGTTCAAGTAATAAGCCGTGCAGAATAACTATTTCTACACGGATAATAACCTAAAAAGGCCGTGTAGACAGAGTAATCCTACACGGCTGTTTATGTTACAATCCGTGTAGCTCGGCTTTGGAGAGCGCCACTTGGCAAGGAATTGAACACGGTTGTTTATGCGAAATAAGTCCCAAACAGTGGTATTCATTTAATTTTTATTTGTTTTCCGTGGTAACTAAAAAAACGGGTTGGCTAAGATACAAACGTTTGTTCCTAGCCTCCGGAACAAATGTTTCGGTTTTCCGATTTTCAAAGTCCAAAAAGTCGATCCAAACCGTTAGATATTTAATCTATATTAAAATGTACTTGGAGACCAAATTTTACATTTTTTGGAACTCTTTTACTATTTAGTAAGATGGTTTGAAAGTTGCTGTTTTTCAATGGTGCAGAAATTTAATAAAATCAGCGATTTTTAAACTGCATTATTTGCAATGAATAGGTAGCACGCCTAATAAGCTAGGATGAATAAATGTCACAATGCATGTTAGGAATAAGAACATAGAATTATTTACAGGCCTAATTTCTTTTCCTAAATCCAGTTAAATATACTCCATATTTCAAAACACAAATTTTAATGAAATTTCTACCAAACACTTGACCAAATTAAGTTCATTATACCAAAAATGTTTCACAAATTTTGTCACTTTAATGAAATTTCTACCAAACACATGACCAAATTAAGTTCATTTATACAAAAAAAATCACAAATTGTCACTATTTTGTACTTCGTTCCAACTAAATTATTAACAAATTAACTACATATTAACTATATTTGCAAAACAAATTATTTTCTCGTTAAATTTACTACGACCTTCAAGATTGCAGATCATACCAGAATTTGACTACAAATAATATATCATTCAACTTAAATTTACTACGGCCTTCAAGTTAGTGTGTCAACTCAATTAACTTTGGAAACAAATTCTAATGAACACCATATCTTTTTCTTATTCACTGACCTTACATAAAATTTCTATACCTTCAGATACAATATATACTAGTGAGTTTATCAACTTAGGAGTCTAATTCTAATTAACACCATATATTTTTCTTATTCACTGATCCTATATAAAATACATGTATACCTCAATTACCTTTGCCAATAATTCTACACATCTATATACAAAAACCATAGAACAGAGCCACAGCAACACATAAATTGTTTGAAGGCTTGAGGAGCACCAATCAAACACTCTCAAAGATGGAAGGCTACTGGGAGCATGTCAGGAATAACGGTATGGATAACTACTATATATTTTGATTTTGGCAAATCTCTCGTTTACTCACCCAATTTCCTTCTGAACACTCCAAACCTGGTAGTTGGCCAAGCTTTTTTTCATCCATGCATCAACCCTTAAAAAATAAAAGTAAAATGATTTTATAGTAAAGTGATGAAAGGAGGAGAAATTTGTTATTAATTAGTTTCAATTTTGGTGAACAACACTACTACAGAAATGGTCATTGTACACGGACATAAACAGGGGAGCTACACGGATTTCCTGCCGTGTGGAGTACGAGGGTGTATAATCCCCTGAATAAATTATACACGGATATTTACCCGTGTGCAATTCCTGAGAGCTACACGATCATTATATAAACAACCGTGTTCAATTCCTTGCCAAGTGGCGTTCTCCAAACACGAGCTACACGGATCAGTACATAAACAACCGTGTCCAATTCCTTGCCAAGTGGCGCTCTCCAAAGCCGAGCTACACGGATCATTACATAAACAACCGTGTTCAATTCCTTGCCAAGTGGCGCTCTCCAAAGCCGAGCTACACGGATTGTAACATAAACAGCCGTGTATGATTACTCTGTCTACACGGACTTTTATGTTAATATCCGTGTAGAAATAGTTATTCTGCACGGCTTATTACATAAACAACCGTGTCCAATTCCTTGCCAGTGGCGCTCTCCATAGCCGAGCTACACTGATTATTACATAAACAGCCGTGTACGATTACTCTGTCTACACGGACTTTTAGGTTAATATCCGTGTAGAAATAGTTATTCTATACGGCTTATTACATAAACAACCGTGTACAATTACTGGAGAGCTATACACGGATATTTAACTAAACGGCCGTGTACGATCATCTTTCTGCATGTACGTCTATCTAAATATCCGTGTAGAATAACTATTTCTACACGGATTATTACATAAACAGCCGTGTAGCTATCTTATATTTTTATTTGCTCTTTATATACCTTTCTACACGGACTTTTGTGAAATATCCGTGTATAATGGTCTTATTTTTTTCAATTTTTATTTTATTTTTTGGCTAGCCTCCAGTTTGCTAGCCATTAAAAATCAATTCCAAAACAGAGAATTTCTAATATATCAGAATACAACCCCTAAACAAAATTCATGTACACTAAATTATATCAAAAATTATACAAAAATTCATGTACACTAAATTATACAAATCCATAATCTGGTTTACAAAATTCCTGTTGAAACCACTTTGCCCACATACATATAAAATAATCTATCTGGTCCTTGGAGTAATGCCATGCCTGTTTCTTCGATTTATACTACCAAAAATTCAAAATATGTAGGTTAGAAAAATACAATATAACAACTACATCTCTGTTTTTCTTTATAAAAATAAATATTGTAATTATAACAATGCAACTAATAAAACAAATTTAGTAGAATAAAATATTAGAGGAAATCAATATTAATTATATGGACAAGTCAAGGCAAACATATGAATTACAGTTAATATGAATTACATACCGGATATTGTGGCCATGTGAATTGTATGGATTCGACAAAGTGAAACATATAAATCATCGTGTAATAACTGCATTTCCAACCGTCATCCTGTTGCGGGCACTGAAATTTACATTTAGCGGCCTATGTTGGAATGACAATAATGTTTTGAACAAAATATGAAATTATAAAATTATAGTGTGCTCACCGGCTGCCACCTCCAACTCAACTTATTTTTCTGCTTCGTGCTTTGCATTCCTCCATCTTTAATATATTTCAGAAAAGCCCTTACAAAATTGAGTGAATGTAATTAGCAATTCCACAATTTTTTATATATAATTGGAAAAAAATCAAACCAAGTGAATTATTATCAACAATTTCTACATTATCATCATTCTCGTCCAAAACAAAATTTCTATTGGTACCACTACATTCCCCAATTTTCTCACCATGCATAAACAACATGTATATCTTTTCTTAAATCCCCGACAAATCAAATGAGCTCTAATTTCTTCTGAGTCCCCAAATCTTATAAAAATTTTACAATCTCTACAAGGACACAAGATGTCGTCATCTTTTGTCTCCACTCTATAACTCTCAGCAAATTTTATGAACTCATCAACGCGAGCCAAATATTCTGCAGTATCACGTCGCAATTCGTACATCCAACTGTTAGTTTGTAATAATCTAGAAGTCAATAATACGATAAATATGTTATATAAAGCTTTGTTCATGAATTGAATGTTTAATTATTTTGTTACCTTGAGTATTATTGAATTTATGAATCATTTCGAGTTCATGACTGGAATTGTGAAACTTCATAATATAGATGATAATACTCTTAAAAGTCTCTAACCAAGGTAATTAGCAGGAACACTAATTACCGCGATAAGGTTAGTGTGTGGATTAAATGATGGTTAAGTTTTACAAACAATAGACAAAGAGTTATCATTTTAATCACACAGATACATGTTAGAGAACATGATATTTGACAGACCCCAAATGAAACATTAAATGGAATTGTGTTTGTGTCATTAATGTTTTCATTTTAGTGTTAAGTTCTAAAGTATGAGATATTCATTTTTCCTACATAAGAAAGGTATATGTGTGATTGCTATCTAACGCTATCCGTAAAAAGTAGCTATAAGGATAGTTCTTCGGTATACATAGCTTATGCGGAGGAAAAGATGGTTTATCAAAAGTACTATTGTCCCTCGTATCTCAATACGAGCTATAGCATCACTGGGCCCCTTGATAGAATATGATTATCTAGATCCAGTATGATTACAAGAGTAAACATATTTGATAATCTATTCAGGATCAAGAAAAGATTAAGTTTGCAAGGATGACACACACCTACCTTGAAACTAATCTGATAGCTATGAGACAAGAATTAACACGAAGTAAATCGTTTACTGGATCATGATATTGTACGGTACAGCATCATCTGTGTAATTGGTGTCATAATGTACTTGCCAGGTGCCACATATGATAAATAGAAGTTAAAATAGTTTTAATTCTATTTGCCAACATAACACAGATCCTATTGGGTCACACCATATAGGAGCTAGTCGGAGAATCTTGTTGATTAATTATAATGATTATAATTAATAATAAGATGGATAAAATTAATTATATATGATATAATTAAATTATAAATGTCATTTAAATGACAAGCAGAAACATTGGTTAATTTATGAACGTGTTTGACACGTTGCATAAAAGTTACCGAACGAACGATCGAGAAAATATATATTTGATTTGGACTTAGAATATTTAATTATTGGATTTATATTTTGGGCTTGAAACCCATTAAGAATAAATCACTAATTAAAGATTAAAGACCCAAATCAAAAGCCCAAATCAAAGCCCAAAATTAATTAAGTATTAATGGGCCAATGGCAAAATAGTAATAATTTTTTGCCAACTTAATTTTGGCCGTTGATTTGCCGACTTGATTTTGCCGACTCAAATTTTTGAAAGTATATATAATACCATTCATTATATGGCGGTGGAAAAAAGTTATAAATACATGACAAAAGTTTGAGAGAAATTCATTCAATTGTTGAATACCGATTCGATCCGATCGAACGATAATTCTCTCTTTTCTCAGATTCGTTCTAATCAGAGTTTACGGGTTTTAGAAATAATATTTTACGAGAGTCGTAATTATTATTTGCTTTTTCTCGTGAATAGTGTTTTTGTCAGATTCTGCGGTTTACGGTATTTTTGGTAAAAGAAATAAACCGCTCTCTCGATCAGTCCTGGTGGATAACCGATAGAGGCACTATAATTTTGGTGCTTGCTTAACCGGGTCAGACAGCTGGGTCAGACTGCATTCCAATTTGAATTTGGAAGCAAGGTAAAGAAATGTTATATTAATCTATTTAATTGTTAAATAGATTTAATCTTTTAGAAATCAATCAAAGGAGTAGATCTATAAACTGATTAAAATACAAGTAAATACGGTTTTACTACTTTGGATCTATACAGGATTAATCTGGTATGTAACTCTCGGTTATTATCCGACATACTACTTAATCTATGATCTGAATTAGTAAAGTTTTATTTTTTTACTTACGGTTTTTAATCTAAGAAAAGGATTGAACAGGTATGTAACTCTCGGTAGATTATCCGACATACCACTTCAATCCTTTTTGGCTTAAGTTAGAAGTAAATTTTTTTTTTGTTTTACAGTCTTTCCGCAGCTTAAGCCTAATGGCTTTGGGTAGCCTCAAACCCGACACCAACTTCGATCCATTTGTAAATTAAATTAAAAAAAAGATTCCAATTAAACATATATGGTGGTCAGCAAATTCTTGGCTTACAAAGGACCGGTTTACAATCCTAACCCACTCTTTGAATATTATGCCTCATATGTGAACACATATTAGCGAGATTTAATTAGTATTTGAGAAAAATTCGGCAGCATTTCCCCTTAACTCCCCAAGTATGCGTAAAAACCACATACTCGTAGGAGCAATAAGAAGAAAAACTGTCGAACTTTTCTCAAATACTAATTAAATCCCGCTAATATGTACTGTTCACATTCTAAATGAGACACAATATTCAAAGAGCAGTCCCAAACGGGGGACTATCCAAAATTAATACCTATTGGATTAATTTTGAACGGGCATGGACCTAAAAGCATCAGTAGGTCGGTTATTGGACCACAATACACTAATTATTTACATTATCTTAACAAATCAAGCACGCATGCATTAAATAATAATTGACCTAAATAATTAAGCAATATTAATCATTAACAGAAAATTAGATAAAGAAAAGAGAAATATATGTATGACTAACCTTAGCAATAGAGAGGAGAAATGCGAATTAACTTCAAAGATCTCAGATCCGGCCTCGATCCTTGTGCGCAGAAATTAGACCAATTCAATACAGAGAGAGAGAGTATTAATTGATCAAAACAGCGGAAGAAGGCCTTTTATATAGTTCCAATCCTAAAATAACCTTTCTACATGGATAATTAGCTATAAATCCGTGTAAAAAGCATTGAGAGAGCTACACGGACTTTTATATAAGTAGCCGTTTAGATTACTCTTTCTACACGGACATTTATATAAACGGACGTGTATAATTGTCTGTCTACATGGACTTTTATATAAACAGCCGTGTAGAATTTTCTTTTTTTTGGCAAGCCTCCATTTTTGCTAGCCAGTATTTTCTATATTTTCAGATAGCAAAACAGATGAAAATATCAATTTGCTAACAATAAAATGATATAAACAGCCGTGTAGAATTCTCTTTTTTTCCTAATTATTTTTTATTTTTTTTGGCTAGCCTCCATTTGTGCTAACAAGTATTTTCTTTGTTTTCAGTTAGCAAAACAGAGTAAGATGAAAATATCAATTGCTAAACAAATAAAATGAAAAGTGCCAGTAGGGTTTACAGAGGATAATATGAAGTACATGTTTTAACAGTAGGCCTTTGTCAGAATCTTCGTATTTCTCATCTAGATCTTGCTTGCCTGAATTAGTTTAGGACATATGCAAGGAACTAACCAAAAGACTACTTAGGTTAATGTAACCAAATTAAGGACTACTTTGGTTACATTAACCTAAGTAGCCTTTTAGTTAGTTCCATATGTCCTAAACTAAACACCTTAGCAAGATCTAGAGGAAAAATACAAATTAACTTCCAAGATCTCAGATCCGGCAACATGTATCATCGTATTACCCTCTGAAAACACTTTAGCACAGAAATCAGACCAATTAATTGGGGAAATGAAGCAATTCGCATGGGAATTCGAGATGTAGGTTATCAATTATATCGGACCGCTCATCTGTGAGCTCCAAAAACAGTAGCTCATATTGATATAATTTGCGATCCGACATAATTGATAAACCTACATCTCAACCCAATTGTTAACTGTGAGAGGGAGAGTATAAATTGATCAAAACGGCGCTGGGGAGAAGGCCTTTTATATAACCAAAAACCTAAAATAACATTTCTACACAGCTCTTTATTAAACGTCCGTGTAGCTCTCTCTAGGCTTTCTACTCTGTTAATTAAACAAAAAACCGTGTACAATTTATACCTTTCTACACGGCTCTTTATTAAACGTCCGTGTAGCTCTCACAGGTTATCTACACTGTTATTTAAACAAACATCCGTGTAAAATTCTTACATTTCTTCACGGTTCTTTAATTAAATATCCGTGTAGCTCTCTCAAGGCTTTCTCCACTGTTATTTAAACAATAAGCTGTGTACATTTCCTAGTAAACGTCCGTGTAGCTCTCTCACGTCTTTCTACACTGATTCTTTAATAAATATCCATGTAGAGATCCTACAGATATTTTAGGCATCCAAAAAATTACAACTTCTACACGGTTTTTATATAAAATTGCCAAATTCGTGTACAATGTGCCGTGTACAATGACCATTTCTGTAGTAGTGCTAATTTTTGTTTTTGGGAAAGGAACAGGAGTATACAACTCAAGTCCTCATGAAAATGTTGATTCCTAATTTTTTTTTCTGTTAACTAAGTTTTAGAGTGATTAATTTCAGAAATTTGTGAATTATCATAATAATTTACAGATATGCTTCAGAGCTGTCAGACATTGTTTTTGGCCACCATTAATTTTAATAATATTCAGTATATTCAATAAGATGATTAAAAAAATGTTTTAAGGTGGATTGTCAACTTTTGCGGGCTTCAAAAGATTTTTAATTTATGTGAAATTTGTGTTGCGTGAAAACTCATTACGAGCAGTGTTATCTTTTTCAGTGAAAACTACATATAATAGAAATACTCAAAAACCCATCTGTAATATATCGATCTGTATTTTAAAAAAAATACGGAACAAATTAACTTTCTCCTCTCATTGCTTCACGATCGATAAAATCATTTTAATTTACTGTTATTTTTTAAGGGTTGATGGATGGAAAGAAGTTCGGCCAACTGATAGGTTTGGAGAGTTTAGAAGGAAATTGGGTGAGAAACCAGAGATTTGTCAAGATTAGGTATTTCTAAGATCCCAAGTAATTAAGCTTAAATAACATCAAAAGAACTAATGATTATTAATTATTACCATTATTCGCGACGAACTCCGTGTTGCCTTCCATCTTTGAGAGTGTTTGATTGGTGCTCCTCAGATCAGGTCTTCAAACAATTTCTGTGAAGTAGAACTATTTTATATAGGATCAGTGAATAAGAAAAAGATATGGTGTTAATTAGATTTAGTCTCCTAAGTTGATACACTCACTAACTTGTATGCATTGTATCTGAAAGTGTACAAATATTTTATGTAGGATCAGTCAACAAGAAGAAGATATGGTGTTAATTAGAACTTGTATACTAAAGTTATTGAGTTGATACAGTCACTAAATTAGTGTATTTTTTATTATTAAAAATTGTTAGTATATCTTTTAACGGAACAATCAATGCTTTTGGCAATTGTATGGTTTTTAATTAAAAAAAACATTTGTCATTTGGATTAACTTTTTTTCTTGTAAAATAAACTAAAAGAAGAACGCTAATATGTCTTATATCACAAAAATGTGCAAACCTAAGTAGACTATATATATGGTTACCATAAGTTGTAACACAAACGAAGTCCTGTAAAAGAATATATATATATAGTACATGTCAACCTTAGTTTATTTAACGACGCTTGCTGAACAACTAAAAATTAAAGCAAAGGTAGATAATACA